>JBAMBR010005003.1:0-37561 GCA_037044475.1 Zaprionus obscuricornis | reverse complement strand
TTTATGTTATTTTCTTTTATTTGCTTATGGCTGATTTTGCAGCGATCGATTTAACGAATTTTAACAAAATAAATATTGGAAATTTTTAACAAAAATATTTTTTTCAATATTTTCTGCAATTTTTTAAAAAATTAAATTTAGAGTTTAAATAGATAAGAAATAAGAAATAATTCCTATAAATTTATTTTTAATTTCAAGACTGTCCTCAAAATAAAAATAATAATAACATTTATTTTTTGTCTGAATTTGTTTTTTTTTTTAAAGCTAGAGTTTAAATAGATTTAAATTTTAGCTTAAGATAATTTTTATAAATTTATTTTTACTTTTAAAAAATTTAAATATTTTTTTTCTATTCTTTTTTCTTTTTGTTTGAAATTTTTCTTAAAAAACATAGACTTAAATAAATGGGAAATTTAGCTTTAATTAATTCTTATAAATTCATTTTTACTTTTAAAACATTTAAATATTTTTTTTATTATTATTTTGTTTTTTTCTGAATTTTTCTTTTTTTTAAAAACTTAGATAGAAAATTCAGCTTTACAAAATTTTTAAAAATCTATTTTTACGTTTAAAAAATTTAAAAATTTTTTTTTCTATTCAGGCAAAAAGCCTGAATTTTTATTTTTATTTTTTTTTTTTTAAACTTAGAATTTAAATAGAAAGACAATTCAGCTTTACATAATTTATTTATATTTTCAAGACTATCCTCAAAAACAAAATATTGAAATAAATATTCATATAGTCAATATCAACCAGTAATAAATTATATATATCTATATAACTTGTCGATAATTTAAGATAATGCTTTAAGCATTATGTGCAAATATAATTAAAATAAGATTTTATTGAAAATTTTCATTTTTGTTGTCAACTGCAATTGCATTTCCGGAGTCTCATGCGATTTCACCTTGAAATTGTGATTTCGCAATATGACAACAACAAACAAAACAGCAACAACAAAAACAACAACAACTGCGACTTTGACTCCAAATCGAGTTACGTTATAGGCAATTTGTGGGAGCTGTTTTTCAGCTCTCTCCTACACTTCCCTCTGCCATTTGATATGTAAAAAAAAAATGTGTGTGTTGTGTTATAGAGTTTGAGCGACTTTTCGAGTTTTTTTTTTTTTTTTTGTACATTTGAACATTTGAAAATTTCGGCTTTAAGTGCTTTCATTGTCTCGATCTACGCAAAATTCATTGCATCAATAAATGCCGCACAAATGTGGGAAATTGGCAAAGCAAAAAAGAAATCAACTGCTGCTGAACAAAAAGAAAGAAAGACAGAGAGTGACAGACTGTTGGACAGACACAGTGAGATGCAATCAATGTGCAAGTTCAGCAATCAAGCGAACACCTTTAAAATCAACGCAAAAATTCGCAGTGTAGAAATTGCATAGCAATTGAATTTGCATATTGATTTGCATTTGAAGTTCACTAGCACTATGCAAGACCCAGACCTAGACTCAGGCTTGAATTTGTTCGAAAAACTGTAACAAAAAGTGCAAAAGTGCAACTGATAGATAAATCTCACGCTCAAGCAGCTACAGCTACAGCTGTGGCAACAACTTGCAGCAAAACTTCAATAAAGTAATGTAAAATAAATGAATGGAAAGAAAAAAAGAAATTGTAAAGGAAAAAGTAAAGTAAAGGAAAAGCAAAGGAAAGGATAGGAAAGGAAAGTTATCATCCATTTAGGGAATTGCTTCTTTGACAGTTTTGTTGATACGTTTGATAAGTCTGCAAATTGACAGTAATTAAAAGTCAACAGAAAAAACTTTAAATGAAAATGTTTTTTAACTGTTGTTTGTTGATTTGCCATTTATACCCTTTTGTCACGAAGTCTATTGATTACATATATATATGTATATATATATATATATTGAACATACATGATGAGCTGTCGTTACTCATTTGAGTGTCTGCTGAACATGCACGTATCCATTAATTGTCAAGGGGCAACATTTGTTAGAAAATGTTAGTAAAATCTTTTGATTTTATTAGCAGCATGAAATTGAATATTATCTCTCATTGATAATATATATATAAAGATAAAGCTAATATTACTTTTGTAACTTAGTTCTCGCAGAATGTCTATGCCCCTATGCCTAACAAGCTATTTATCTTTGACTGCAGCAGCAGGCTGTCACTGTCTCTGTCTCACTGCTTATCGTGCAAGGGACAGTCAATAAGTGGTCAATGGTAAAGGATTAGCGCTGTGTGTGCAAATTGCATAAGAAATAGCAGGAAGCAGCTTAACGTGACATCCTTTGGGATGCTACCAGTTTTGTATTATGCAGTTGCTGGAAAGAGAGAGAGAGAGAGAGAGAGATGCAGAGAGTTGACTGCGCTGCTGACACTGAAAGATTAAGATAGAGTCAAGCTCACGCAATCAGCCATGCGGTTGGTGGGTGCTCTGCAGCAGCATCATCCCATGGGCCCATGGGTAAAAAAATGTAATGCGGGGAATTTGTAGGAAGTTGCCACTGCCACAGACTACAACATCGACATCGACAGCAACAGCAACAGCAACAGCGGCAATGGTAACTACAGCGACAACAACAACAACAAAAGTTTGTTGCTTCCTGCATCTTTTGTCGCTTGTTATTGTTACTGTATGTGTGGATGAGGCAGTGGCATCTCCAACAAAGAGCAGACAACACTTTGAGTCTGCCTCGTCTACCTCGAGGCGACGCGATGCGACGCGCTGTGATGCGACTTCCTGCTTGTTAGGCAAACACAGCGACAACAGCGTGCAAATTTTTGAATTGTTCGAATACAATTTTATTTTTTATTTTTTTTTTTTATGTATTTTTTTTTTGTATATTTTTTTTTGTATATTTTTTTTTGTATATTTTTATTATTTATTTTTGTGAGTTTTTTTTTTTGTTTTTTTTTTTGTTGCTTTTTCTTTGAGTTAAGCGTTGCCATTTTGGCTTTTACATTTGACATTTTTGGTGTCTGCTGCAGTTGCAGTTGCAGCTTGCAGCTTGCCGCTAACAGCTTGCCGCAGACACATCTTATGGCGATTTGCGATTCGCGATGCGCTCATCGACAGATCGACAACAGATATTCATAGACTTGTTATTTATTGCACTTGGCAACATGTTTTGTTATACTCGAGACTATGTTGCGCTTCAATTGCTAGCTTGTTGCCAAGTTGTTGCCAACTTGTTGCTGGCAACTTGCATGCTGATGCTTGTGTGATGCTTTTCGTTATTTTATTTTTTTTTTAAATGCTAATTAGTGTCAACGACTTCTTCTAACGATTTTGACCATTTGGATTTAGCAATTGTTATTTCTGACAGTCAGCTAAATTATTCACAGTTTCACAGTTTTATTTATTTATATTTATTATGTTCTCTGTTTGCTTTTGGCTTTAGGCTTTAGGCTTTAGGCTACCACATCACATTTATAAGAGACTCGGCTTAATTTTCAATGCAATTTTTGTGCCCAGCAACTTGTGTGGTATAATTAAAACTTAAGCTGCCTGCTGCTCAAAGTTTTACAAAAAGTTTTTTACTCACTGCATTTGAAACTTTGGTAAACCGAAAACCTTTACTCTATGTCTGTCTGTGAGTTGTATGGTAAATCAGCAACGCGTCGCATCATTGTCTGTTGATGTAGCAGATGTATCTCTAAGTTTTTGGCTAGAGATGAGAGTGTTACTGACATAACTATAGATTTTAGCCAGAAATCAGCTCTATTTCATATAAGTATAGCTTCTTCTAGCATAGCAAATAATAATAAATACTAATAGATAATAAAAAAAAATAATAAATCATAAATATTATAATATTAATTTAAATGTTCAATGTATATTTTATTTTATTTTATTAGTATTTTATGAGATTTTTAATTTTTGAAAGTTGCTTAACTTGAATTTTTCAATGAATTTTTATTTATTTATTTTTTTTTTAACATAAATAAATTTGTTAAAAATTTGTTTCTAAATTTATAGCCTGATGAGCATAAGAATAAGCATAAATATGTGTTGTTTTTTTATTTATTTATTTATTAATAAAATGTATAGCTTTGACTAAGCACCTAATAATAAATCATAATATTATTTCATATATATATATAAATAATAAATAATAATTATTTTTTTATTTATTAATAATATTTATGGCGTTGACTAAGCGCCTAATAATAAATCATAATATTATTTTATATATATTTTATTATTTTATGTGCTTTTTTAATTACACAGTAAAAGTTGTTTAGCTTGAAATTTTTGAATATATTTTTATTTATTTATTTATTTTTTTAACATAAATAAATTTATAAATAATTTGTTTCTAAATTTATAGCATGATGAACATAAGAACAAACATAATTATGTTTATTTTTTAATTTATTTATTTATCATAATATTATTTTAAATATATTTTTTATTTTATAATTATTTTATTAAATTTAATTAATTCGTTAGTAAAAGTTGTTTCGCTTGAAGTTTTCAATGTATTTTTTTTTATTTATTTTTTTAACATAAATAAATTTATAAATATATTTTTAGTAAATTTATAGCATGATGAACATAAGAATAAATATAATTATGTTTTTTTTTTATTATTTATTTATTTATTTATAATATTTATGGCGTTGCCTAAGCGCCTAATAAGAAATAATAATAAATCATAATATTATTTTATATATATTTTATTTTATTATTATTTTATGTGTTTTTTAATTACACAGTAAAAGTTGTTTCGCTTGAAATTTTCAATTTTTTTTTATTTATTTATTTATTTATTTTTTTACCATAAATTAATTTATAAAAATTTGTTTCTAAATTTATAGCATGATGAACATAAGAATAAACATAATTATGTTTATTTTTTTATTTATTTATTTATTAATAATATTTCTGACCTAGACTAAGCCTCTAATATTAAATAAAAATAAATCATAATATTATTTTATATATATATTTTATTTTATTATTATTTGATGAGATTTTTAACTCGACAGTAAAAGTTGTTTCGCTTGAAATTTTCAATGTATTTTTTTATTTTATTTATTTTTTTAAATTTGTAAATATATTTTAGTAGATTTAAAGTATGATGAGCATAAGAATAAATATAATTATTATTTTTTATTTATTTATTAATAATATTTATAGCTTTAACTAAGCTGCTAATAAATTTGCTAATAAGTTTATTACTTAGCAAAAACTTTCAAATGCAAATTAGACTTGTCTGTAAAATATAATAAATATTTCTTGTATATGTCTGTATATATGTATAAGTATAAATATAAGTATAAGTAAACTTTATATTAACAACTAACTAACTAACTATTTTCATTTTCATTTTCAACTCAAGTCACTCAACTTGTCCGCCCACTTGAACTTTGCTAAAACATTCCAGAAATTAAGTCGCCTGCCTCTTGCACCTGCTGTAGTCACATTTGTCGTCCTTTTAATTTAATTGCAGGAAACATATGCGTGTGTATAGACTATGTCTGTGTATGTGTATATATATATATATGTATATGCGTTTGTGTGTGGCAAGGACGTTTGAAATTTGTTGCCCTGTCTTGTGGTTTTTGCTTCACGACAGGTGCAAATTGTGCATTAAGTTTAGTTTTGATGTTGCCAGCAAGTTTGTAGGGTTGGGGAAGGGAAGGGCAGGGGAAGAGTACAATTTTAATGCGCATTTTCATTTGCATATTAATTTTAGAGATTTTTCGTAATATTATTTCAGATTGCTAAGAACTTTTTGCCTAATTGTAACTGGAAGCTCAACATTCCATAAAAACACTTTGCTGTAGAATAATTTATTACAAGCGAATGCTTAAAGGACTAAAAATATTTCTACTATTTATTTTTCACTCTCTCTCTCTCTATCTCTCTCTCTCTCTATCTCTGTCTCTTTCTCTCAATGTTTTTGCATACCTTTTAAATTTACACTGCACAGAGTTAAAAAGGAAAATAAACTCCGACATAGCGGAAGTGTTGAGTTGTGCGCTGATAAGATTTGATAGACGTTTTTTTTTTATTTTTATTTTTTTTTGCTGTTGCTGTTGCTGTCTGTAAATCGTGTGAATCTAATGCGCAGTAAGCGCTTTGAATGAGTTAGCATGATGTTGGCAGTCAAAGCGTTAACATAGTAACCAGCAACAACAACAAACAACTAGAGCAACAACAAGCAGCTTGAAACAAGTTTCTATATAGCGGGCGCAGAATGTGGGCCACGCGTTGCCATCGCCAAATGCTAGCAAACGCTTCAATTAAGCGAATTACGAGCCAGTGCAACATGTCTGTCAAGGCAACAGCGACCAGTAAGCAACAACAACAACAACAACTGCTGCTAACATAAACGCAAGCAAAATCATAAAAAACACTGATTTGATGATGTGAGCAAACAGAAAGAGTCACATACGCGGCGTATGCGTAATTTTTTCTGATTTTTCAAATGAAGTGCAATGTGAATCGTTAAAGTGAAACACCCCTCATTTGCTTATATATAATATGAGTGTGTGTATGTGTGTGTGTGTGTGTGTGTGTGTGTGTTATTCAACGCATTTAACTTGCCCAACAATTGTTGCCAGCGCTTGGTATTTTTTTTTTTTTTTTTTTATTCAAATCATAAAAGTTCATGTAATGAACTCGTAAAAGTCAACGACAGCCGTCGCGGCATGTCGCAGCGGCAATGCCATCAAGCATCAAACATCAAGCATGAAACATTCAAAAAGGGGCCAACAAAGCGCATTCAGACATTCAAGCGACATTTTGTCTCGGAAATGATGCCAAACGAATCAAGAGTCGAGAGTTGAGAGCCGAGATGTCCAACCTAATGGTGGGCCAAATTAAAAGAGCAACCCATTAAGAGAACACACACACACACACACACACATAGACATAGAGAGACACATTGACAATGAAGGACATTACGGCCATCACCTCAATGTGGCGCAGACAATTGAAGGCAGCTGTTCACTTCTTTTTATCTTTTTTTTTTTTTTAGATTTTAGATTGTTTCCATTTATAGAATTTGCCATACTTACATTTAGCATTTAATAATTAAAAGTTACTTATAAAAAAAAAAAAATAATTATAATATTTCTTTAGTATTTTTCAGCATTAACTCTACAATAATTTCATTGTGAAATCTTTATGCAATTTTTTTTTTTGGTAACAATCTTCATCGATACGATTGTGCAATTTGATTGTCAAGTCAATGCAATGATATGCAGCCAACGATGAAGACGAAGAAGACTTTTGCAACATTTTTGCATGCTGCAAGCTGTTAGAATAGAATATAAAGTGCAATATTTATATTTTTATTTTTACTATGATTATGCAATAAAACTGTTAAATTGTTTCTTGTTGTTGTTATTGTTGTTGTTGTTATTATTGGTGCAACTTTTTTATTGAGTCAGCAATAATTATCATGAAAATTACTATATGCAAATTTTTAGCTGTTAATTGCACACAAAAAATTGCTCTATTATTTTTTCTAGTATTTTTTTTCTAGTATTTGTTTTCTCATTTTTTCCAAATTTTTTTTTTTAATTTTTTCTAATATTTTTTTTAATACTTTTTTTTTTTACATTTTATTTTCTTAAATTTTTTTTAGTATTTTTTTCTAGTATTTTTTCTAGTATTTTTTCTAGTATTTTTTTTAGTATTTTTTTCTAGTATTTTTTTTTTAATTTTTTCCAATTTTTTTTAGCATATTTTCTTAAATTTTTTTTTTTAGTATTTTTTTGGTATTTTTTTCTAGTATTTTTATTTAGTATTTTTTGCTAGTATTTTTTTTAAATTTCTTCCAATATTTTTTTTTTTAGCATATTTTCTTAAAAAAATTTTAGTATTTTTCGGTGTTTTTTTTCTAGTATTTTTATTTAGTATTTTTTCTAGTATTTTTTTTTTTTTAGTAATTTTTCTAGTATTTTATTTTTTTATTTTATTATAAGGTCAGTTGGAGGTTTTGCTTTTGAGTTCCGTTCGTTCTGTTTGTTTTTTTTTCACTTGCGTGCAGTTGGCTTTTGTTTGCCATGCAACAATTGGTGGTATCTGCATTTGCAACTGCAACTGGCAACTTGGCAACTTGGCAGCTTGGCACATCTCTTAACTCTTTTCATTTTTTTTTTTTTTTTGTTATTTCTTTTGCTGCTTTGCGCATTTGCTTGAATTTTCATTTTTCAAAAATTTTATTGCATTTATAACTGCATTTTTATGATGTTTTTTTTTCTTTTTCTTTTAGTTGTTGTTATTGTTGCTGCTGTTATTGCTGTTGTTCGTTGTGTTTTGTAGTGCAATTCGTGTTGCCGTTGGGAATTTTAAATATGTATATTTCACAGCTGTTGAGCTGTTAGACTGTTGTTGGTATTTGAATCGAAGCACAGTCAGTCAGTCAACTGCTTGAAGCATGAAAACCCTTTGCTGCCCACAGCTCCTTATGCCTCTTAACTTGCGCTCAGCTATAGTTACACGCCCCTTGTACAAATCTGCGAAACGGCAGTGAATAATAATAATAAAAGTCGAACCTAAAGTGAAATCGCGGAATTGAATTTGTATTTAAAATGCTCTGTGCTCATAGGGCTGCTGGCTGCTGCTGCTGCTGTTAGTCTGCAAGTATAATTTATACATGTATATGTATATGTATATGTGTGTGTATTTACTGTGGGAATACTAGAGCTACAGATTTTAGCTACTGATGATGAAGATGAAACTGGCAATGGCGATGAAGCTGTGTAAACTCCATGGGATCGCGGTCATTGAGACGTTTGTTTTACTGCCTGTATTAAAGGTGAAACTGCACAGCAATAAAATGCTAAAAAAAAACGCTAAAAGCAAAGAAATATGAAATATTTCTACAGCATATATTTAAAAGCTAAAGTTTTGTAGCTCAAGAATATTTTCCAGCTACATATAAAAACCTCAAAAAAAATATATATATATATAATATTTTTATTTTTATTTATTTTTATATTTTATATATATATTTTTTTCTGGTTGTTTTCGTAACTTTTCGTTTTTGCACAATTTCTGGTAAAGACAACATCAAAAGGCACGTGAAAAAGACGTGAATAAATGTGGTATTATTTTCACATTTCCTGGGCTCATTTCTTTTAAATTATCTGGTAATTTTGTGTGAGGTGTTTCCACGTTGCACGTGCCCAAGCAGCAGCAACAACAAGCAGCAACAAGCAGCAACAACAACAAGCAGCAGCAACAATAGCAGCAGCAACAACAATAGCAGCAACAGCATTAAGAAAACATCGACAACATTTGCATATCTGACGAAACAACTTGTCAAGACAACATCACAGTTTTTCCAGACCCTCACTCCTCCTGCCCCCCCTCACTCTCTCTCTCTCTGTGCCTGCTCCTATACATCTAAACTTCTCTTATTTCTCCTGCTGCTATATTCGCCAAAGCTTTTGTGAATATTTCGTGCAATTTGCAGAACTGGCGGCAAAACTGTACAAGAAGCAGAAGAAGATAATGCAAATGGTCATTAGACACAGACAAAAAGAAGAAATACAGCTAACGTTGCAGCTAGTAACTGACCACACTGCACCCACAAAACCACGTCGCCAACCCTCTTTCAGCGAGTGAGTCTACTTATGTAATCGTCTTTAGTTGCCTAGAAGAAGAAGCAGCAGCAGCAACCACAATTATTTACATAAATGCGTGGATGCCTCTTACTTTTTGCCTTACTTGGCATGATGATGATACTTGGTATCAGCAATTTGTATCTGTATCTTGTAGTAGTTGTATTTTAATCATTGTCTCATCTCCTTAGCTACAAACTCAAGTGATCGGCACTGTGGAATATTCCTTAAATATTCGATTTGTCTACTATCTCTATCTTACTCTATCTCTATCTATCTTTGTCTCCCATTTACTGACTAACTGTTTAATTTAGATTAGCTGAAGAGAAACTGTTATCGTTATGGCACTTAATGCCGCACTGAGGCGCACTTAACGAAATGTTTTGGCATTTCAATTTTGCTCGACTTCAGACTGAAGACATTATTTGACATTAAGGACTTTGTAATTGAATTTTTGTCAAGCTGAAAAAGCTAAAAGGACCTGCTACGAAATTAAATTAAGAGCATTCATCTTAGTTTGACAAAAAATAAAATAATAAAAATAACAACAAGAAAACAAACTTATCTTCGACTTGCCGAAGATTTCATACACTTGCAGCCTGAAATGTCAATTTTTGAAGGATTGTTTCTATGACAAATTTATATTAGAGTTGTTTGATTTGTATATGAAATATGGCTGATATGTAAAAAACTTCACTAAACACAAATCTTGTGAGTGTTAAGCGTTAAGCTTATCAAAGATAAAAGTTCTTCATGCAAAAACATAATTTTCGACCGATTATTCCTATGGCAGCTATATGATATAGTGATCCGATATTGCACCAAATTTATATGAAACGTATTATGTCACCAATACCCTCAAATCCTATAAGTTTCAGCCACATAACTTAGTAAACAAAGAAGTTTTCCATACAAAAAACAGAGTTTTCGACCGATTGTCCCTATGGCAACTATATGATATAGTGAACCGATTTGAGCCAAATTTATATGAAATGCATATGTCACCTATACACTCAAATCCTATAAGTTTCAGACAGAAAGCTCAGTAAACTAAAAAGTACTTCATACAAAAGCATAATTTTCGACCGATTGTTCCTATGGCAGCTATATGATATAGTGATTTCTTTTGAACCAAATTTTTGTGAAACATATATGTCACCAATACCCTCAAATCCTATAAGTTTCAGCCACATAACTTAGTAAAAAAGAAGTTTTCCATACAAAAAACAGAGTTTTCGACCGATTGTTCCTATGGCAGCTATATGAGATAGTAAACCGATTTGTACCAAATTTATATGAAACGTTTATGTCATCACTACACTCAAATCCTGTAAGTTTTATCCAGATAACTAAGTAAACAAAAAAGTTCTTCATACAAAAACATAATTTTCAACCGATTGTTCCTATGACAGCTATATGAGATAGTGATCCGATTTGCACCAAATTTATATGAAACGTTTATGTCATCACTACACTCAAATCCTGTAAGTTTCAGCCAGATAACTTAGTAAAAAAGAAGTTTTCTATACAAAAACTTAATTTTCGACTGATCGTTCCTATGGCAGCTATATGATATAGTAAACCGATTTGTACAAAATTCATATGAAACGTATATGTCAGCACTATACTCAAATCCTGTAAGTTTCAGCCAGGAATCTCAGTAAACAAAAAAGTATTTCATACAAAAACATAATTTTCGACCGATCGTTCCTATGACAGCTATATGATATAGTGCACCGATGTGGTCAGTTTCGACTTATATACAGCTTATGGATATAAGTAGTATGTGTGTCAAGTTTCAATAAGATTGCTTTAAAGCTGAGACAAGTTTGGATTGAAACAGACGGACAGACGAACAGATGAACAGACGGACATGTATATATGTATCCCGCTGTCAATGCTGATTAAGAATATATATACTTATATTTATACTTATATTTAGCTACCAAGGGCAGTTACAAGCTTCTGCCCAAAATTAATATTCTCTTTGTAAGAGTAAAAAATAAAAAAAAAAAACTTTAAATAAAATTAAATTTGTCTGTTGTTGCTTGCTTGCTGCTGCTGCTGCTGCTTCTTCCTTACAATAAGTTGTAGTTGTACAATGAAATAAAATGGCAGAAAAATTGTATAAATCATGTAGTTATTTATATTTTCTTAAATTTGTACAGTTTGTGCAGTACAGCATTGACACAGTGCGCTAAAGAAGTAATGTAGCATATAGTATAATAATATTTTGAGTAAATTACTCTCAGTTTTAACACTTTGGATAAAATGTAGCCACAGAAAGACATGTTGTTGTTTTTGCTGTTGGGTCTGTTGATTGCTGGCAAAACAAGTTGAGGTCAAAAAGATTGATTGAGCGTAAACACGCCTGAAAGTCATCCGCATGAAAAGCAAAAATAAACCAACAACAGATGTGCCGCCACAATGCCCAAGGCCAATATAAAAAAGAAGGAGAATCACAAAGTTGGCAAATATAAAACAGCAACAGCAACAGCAAGAGAAATAAAAGCAACAAAAGAAAATCGACTCAAATATCCGATTTATTCAAATCAATTAGGTTTAACGTCTGTTAATGTCGAAAAATTGAAAGTTTAAAGAATGCCCTGAAAGTGGACAACACGGCAACAGGCAACAGTAACAGGCAACAGTCAATGATTCAAGTGATTACATAAGAGACCCGCAGATTTGCGTGCAGCTCTGTGAAGAATTCAATTGAAAGTGCGACTGAATAAAATAAAAAACCAAAAAAAAAAGACTCTTGACTAAAAGGCGCGATAATCAATGCGATTTATGGCGGCTGTAAAACGCGTGGCAAAACGCGTTACAAGGATGCTACAACTTACTGAGAGAGTCAAGACAGGTCAGAAAGACTCCCGCAACCCGTTGCAACAACAGTAACAGCGACAGCGACACAATCGTCGATTAGGTAAGAGAGCGCAAATTGAGCCAAAAAGATAAATGGCCAATGGTGACGCCAGATTGAGATTCCCACCAAACAAGCTAAGAAACTTTCGCTTTTCATCTTTATGCGAATACGCAGAGAGCAGATGCTCTGCCCCCAAAAAGTTGGCCTCCCTCCAGGCGACTACTGCTACTGCCACTGCCACAGTCACTTTGTCTACAACTGCCACTGCCTCTGCCTCTGCCTCGCAATGTCTTTAAAATTAATTTAAATATTCGAACACAGGATTCACTGTCAGAGCGCAATGAGACAAAGTTAAGACACATGACGCCTGCTGTGATTTATGCACTTGAAGGAGTCACAAGTCACAAATACAACAGCACTTAGCGATATATATAAGCTTAACATTTAGCTATAAATGTCAGCATAAGGATTTTTATACCCTGCCAAAAAGCAGGCATATATTTGTATGAAAATATTTTTTTACAGCATAACTGCTTGTCGATCAATGTCAACAAAAATTGCCAAAAGTTTTGTTTGAAGTGCAGCAGCAGGACAATTGCTTTGAGTTTACATACAACAGGTGAAAATTTACGAACGTCTTTTTTATTTTATTTTATTTTTTATTTTTTTGCAGCATGCAACATTAATATTGTTGCACCAGTTAATGTTGTTGTTGTTGCTGTTGTTGTTGTCATCGTTTTAGCGCAGCGCAACAGCTTGAATTGGCAGAGCAAATATTAATGAGCGAACGTGTTTGAGTTGTGGCAACTGCAGCCATAACCAATATCTAAATGAAGCATCCGCACATGCCACACATACGTGTACGTGTACGTGTAGCTCTTACTGTATGTTGTCTCTTTGTCTGTTTGTCTGTTGTTTGTATACTTATAAATTATTGAGTGATAATTATGTCTGAACGAAATGTCTTCATTTAAGAGCCGGAAAAGCTGGCCAACAGTAGCAGCATAAACAACAACAACAAATACATCAAGTGTCAGGAAAAAGGGAAACGTTCAAGTTATGTCAAGCGTTCAATAAGTCAAAAGACTTTTACAACATATGCTAAAAAAAAAAAAAAATATATATATATATATAAAGAAAAAGAAACATTTTGCAACAGTTTGTGGCAAGGTCGATGCTTGTCAGTCGATGGTTAATATTTGACAGCTTAAGTCATCATCATATTACATACAAAATCATTAAATACATAAATATTTATATTGCGTGCTTAAAACTGTGAAAAAATAAAATTTAAAAAAAAAAAAACAAGAAAAAAATTGTTAAAAAATTAAACAAAGTTTCATTTAATGTTATTGATAGCTTTGACTACACCTTCTCCTCTACATACTGGCTTTTGGCATGTCGTCTCGCCTACATTAACACACGCACCTGACTCGATTAGCGGCAATGCAATGTATTATGAAAATTGTGTGCGGCATGAAAAGGTCAGTGGTTAAACTGGTTTTGTTTTTCTTATGTTTTTTCTTTTTTTTTTATTATTTTTATGAATTTATTTTTTGTGTTTCTCTTTTTGCCAGCGATAACATTTGGCCAAACTGGCAGCAGTTAACCCTCTGCAATGTTTCTTTTACTCGTCTGCGTCGCTGTTTATTGGACACCCTCAACAACAGCAGCAGCAGCAAATAATAAAATGTAAAAAAAAACAGAGACCGCAAGTGGTCGCACCAACACACTTAACCTTGTAGGCCTTGCCACAGTTGCAACTGCAGGCACAACAACAATATTTATAGAGAGTGGCAGGCCAAGGCGAAGGAAGACGAATGAAAAGCAAAAGTGCTTACACGCTTAGTCGCTTACAGCACATCTCTTTCTCTCTCTCTCCATCTCTCTCTCTTTTTCTCTCTATGCTTACCACTTGCTACTTGCCGCATGGCATCTAACCTTTCGACAGGCGCAAAAAAAAAAACACATAACGTGCCAGGAAATGCCGAAATGCAGCACAAGGCCCTACGGCAGGCCAATTTCAAATCGTTTTTGTTTTTTTTTTTCTTCATTTCTTTTACCTCCTACAGTGGTTTTAGATATGGCCAACAACAACAACAGCAATAACACTAATAAAAACAGTACAAAATAAAAAAAAACTATATCTCAAAGTGTGCGCTATGCCTTTGACTGCGGCATACAAATTGCAAAAAATTTTATTTGATTTTTCTTTTCTATTTTTTTTAGCATGAAGCAAAACAAATCAATTCCGATTTTGCATGAAAAATTGTGCAGAGATCAGATTGGAAAATAATAATAAAACCAAAAAAATGCTAGCTAAAATTTCATATTTTGAGATTTTTCTTTTAAATTTAGATTTTGAAAAAAAATATGAAATTTTAAACAGTTAAAAAATATAAATATATAAATATTTAGTATAATATTTTATAAGTTAGAAAATATTTTACAGCTACAAAGTTTTGCTGTGCATTTAGACTTAGATGATTTTTCATTTAGACTTAGATAAGATAAAATATATTTATAAATTTGATAAATTATAAATATTTAATAAATTTAAAAAAGAAAAAAAAAATGTACGCAATAAATATATAAAATTTTTTCAGATTTCGAAAGTATTATTTGGCTTTAATTTAATATTTTCATTTTATTTTTTTTTTAATTTAGATTTAGATAAATTTTGATTTAGATAAAATATAAAAAGTAACATCAGAATATTTATAAATTTTAAACATTTAAAAAATATAAATATATAAATATTTAGTATAATATTTTATAAGTTAGAAAATATCTCACAACTACAAAGTTTTGCTGTGAATAATTTAATTTTTTGATATAATTTTTTTTTCATTTAGACTTAGATAAGATAAAAAGTATTTACAAATTTTATAAATTATAAATATTTAATAAATTTAAAATAGTTAAAAAAATATATAAGCAATAAATATATAAAAGTATTTCACAGCTTCAAAGTATTACTTGGATTTAATTTAATATTTTCACATATATATTTTTTTTTAAATTAGATTTAGATAAAATATATAAAGAAAATATATAAAAAATATAAGCAATAAATATATAAAAGTATTTCACAGCTTCAAAGTATTACTTGGCTCTATTTTAATATTTTCATATATATTTTTTTTTTAATTTAGATTTAGATAAAATATAAAAAGTATTACCAGAATATTTATAAATTTTAAACAGTTAAAATATCTATGCAATAAATTTATTTAATTTAATATTTTTTATAAGCTTAAAAGTATCTCACAGCTACACAGTTTTGCTGGCTATAATTTAATATTTAAAAAATTTATTTAAAATTTAGATTTAGATAAGATACAAAATATTTAACAATTTCGCACTTTTCAAAAATAAATAAATATTTAATATAATATTTTTTTATAGTCTTAAAAGTATTTCACAGCTGGCTATAATATAATATTTTAAAATTTATTTAAAATTTTGATTTAGATAATACATAAAAGTAACAACAAATTATTTATAAATTTTAAGAAATTTAAAAATTGATTAAATAAATATTTAATATAATATTTTATAAGTTAAAAAGTATCTCACAGCTAAAAAGTATCATAAAAATATTTATAAATTTTGAAAAGTTCAAAAATAAATAAATATTTAATATAATATTTTTTTATAGTCTGAAAAGTATTTCACAGCTACACAGTGTTGCTGTCTATGATTTAAATTTTTTATATTTTTTATAAATTTAGATTTAAAAAATTTAGATATAAAATAAACAGTTAAAAAATTTACTTAAATAATAATATTAATAATATTTTACAAACTTAAAAGTATCTGACAGCTACAAAGTGTTGCTGGCTATAAAATTTTTGACTATAAAATTTTTATATTTTTTATAAATTCAGATATAAAATAAACAGTTAAAAAATTTACTTAAATATTTAATATAATATTTTACAAGGTTTTAAATATCTGACAGCTACAAAGTGTTGCAGTTGCTGTCGCTGAAATTGTCTTATTAAAATGAAGATTCTCTGCAAACACACAAACACACATAAACACATATGAAATGTGATTGTGCTGCTGCTGGACAAATGCAATGAGCTTAAGTAAACATATAGTACATTTTCTTACATGTTGCAGACATAAAATGTATCTCATGTATCTCACTTAGCATGAGGTACACATGCAGACAGATGTGAGCGCAAGCGTCTCTTATGTAATTTAAGTAAAATTATTTTTTTACATTTTACAACAGCGTTATGCTAAATGCTTAGTTTGTCATTGCAATTAGACAACGTGTACTAATTGGCAGTCAACTAGCAACTAGCTGCTACATGTTGTACGGCAAGTGTTGAAGACAATTTCAGCGACAGTAACTGCAACACTTTGTAGCTGTCAGATATTTAAAAGCTTGAAAAATATTATATTAAATATTTATTTATTTCTGAAATGTTTAAAATTTATAAATATTTTTATGTTACTTTGTAGCTGTGAGATACTTTTGAACTTATAAAATATTATATTAAAAATTTATTTAATCAATTTTTAAATTTCTTAAAATTTATAAATAATTTGTTGCTACTTTTATGTATTATTTAAATCTAAATTTTAAATAAATTTTAAAATTAAATTATAGCCAGCAAAACTGTGTAGCTGTGAAATACTTTTCAGACTATAAAAAAAATATTATATTAAATATTTATTTATTTTTTAACTTTATTTGAATTTATAAATATTTTTATAAATACTTTTACTTTTTAGCTGTGAGATACTTTTTAACTTATAAAATATTATATTAAATATTTATTTAATCAATTTTTAAATTTCTTAAAATTTATAAATAATTTCTTGTTACTTTTATGTATTATCTAAATCAAGATTTTAAATAAATTTTAAAATATCAAATTATAGCCAGCTGTGAAATACTTTTAAGACTATAAAAAAATATTATATTAAATATTTATTTATTTTTGAAATATTCAAAATTGTTAAATATTTTGTATCTTATCTAAATCTAAATTTTAAATAAATTTTAAAATATTAAATTATAGCCAGTAAAACTGTGTAAATTTATTGCATAGATATTTTAACTGTTTAAAATTTATAAATATTCTGGTATTACTTTTTATATTTTATCTAAATCTAAATTAAAAAAAATATGAAAATATTATATTAAAGCCAATTAATACTTTGAAGCTGTGAGATACTTTTATATATTTATTGCGCCT
The DNA here is from genome assembly GCA_037044475.1 of Zaprionus obscuricornis. Lineage (NCBI taxonomy): Eukaryota > Metazoa > Arthropoda > Insecta > Diptera > Drosophilidae > Zaprionus > Zaprionus obscuricornis. The sequence goes on along the minus strand of JBAMBR010005003.1, from coordinate 19,910 downwards.
ATTTTTTTTATTACATATTTATAATTTATAAAATTTATAAATACTTTTTATCTTATCTAAGTCTAAATGAAAAAAAAAATAATTATATCACAAAATTAAATTATGCACAGCAAAACTTTGTAGCTGTGAGATATTTTCTAACTTATAAAATATTATACTAAATATTTATATATTTATATTTTTTAAATGTTTAATATTTATAAATATTCCGATGTTACTTTTTATATTTTATCTAAATCTAACTTAAAAAAAAAAATAAAATGAAAATATTAAAATAGAGCCAAGTAATACTTTGAAGCTGTGAAATACTTTTATATATTTATTGCTTATATTTTTTATATATTTTTTTATATATTTTATCTAAATCTAAATTAAAAAATATATATATATGAAAATATTAAATTAGAGCCAAGTAATACTTTAAAGCTGTGAAATACTTTTATATATTTATTGCGTATATTTTTTTTTGCTGTTTTAAATTTTTTAAATATTTATGATTTATAAAATTTATATATATTTTATATTTTACCTAAGTCTAAATGAAAAAAAAAAAAATTATATTAAAAAAAAAAATATATCACAAAATTAAATTATACACAGCAAAACTTTGTAGCTGTGAGATATTTTCTAACTTATAAAATACTATACTAAAATTTATTTATTTATATTTTTTAAATGTTTAAAATTTATAAATATTTAAAAAAAATTTTATATTTTATCAAAATCAAAATTTCTCAAAATATGAAATTTTAGCCAGCATTTTTTTTTTTATTATTATTTTCCTATGTGATCTCTGCACAATTTTTCATGCAAAATCTGAATTGATTTGTTTTGCTTCATGCTAAAAAAAATAGAAAAGAAAAATCAAATAAAATTTTTGGCAATTTGTATGCGGCAGTCAAAGGCATAGCGCACACTCTGAGATATAGTTATTTTTTTTGTACTGTTTTTATTAGTGTTATTGCTGTTGTTGTTGTTGGCCATATCTAAAACCACTGTAGGAGGTAAAAGAAAAGAAGAAAAAAAAAAACAAAAACGATTTGAAATTGGCCTGCCGTAGGGCCTTGTGCTGCATTTCGGCATTTCCTGGCACGTTATGTGTTTTTTTTTTGCGCCTGTCGAAAGGTTAGATGCCATGCGGCAAGTAGCAAGTAGCATAGAGAGAAAGAGAGAGAGAGAGAGAGAGATGGAGAGAGAGAGAGAGAAAGAGATGTGCTATAAGCGACTAAGCGTGTAAGCACTTTTGCTTTTCATTCGTCTTCCTTCGCCTTGGCCTGCCACTCTCTATAAATATTGTTGTTGTTTTCTGTGGCTGCTGTTGTTGTTGTGGCTGCAGTTGCAACTGTGGCAAGGCCTACAAGGTTAAGTGTGTTGGTGCGACCACTTGCGGTCTCTGTTTTTTTTTTTTACATTTTATTATTTGCTGCTGCTGCTGCTTTTGTTGAGGGTGTCCAATAAACTGCGACGCAGACGAGTAAAAGAAACATTGCAGAGGGTTAACTGCTGCCAGTTTGGCCAAATGTTATCGCTGGCAAAAAGAGAAACACAAAAAATAAATTCATAAAAAAAAACATAAGAAAAACAAAACCAGTTTAACCACTGACCTTTTCATGCCGCACACAATTTTCATAATGCATTGCATTGCCGCTAATCGAGTCAGGTGCGTGTGTTAATGTAGGCGAGACGACATGCCAAAAGCCAGTATATAGAGGAGAAGGTGTAGTCAAAGCTATCAATAACATTAAATGAAACTTTATTCAATTTTTTAACAATTTTTTTCTTGTTTTTTTTTTCTTTTTTTTTTAATTTTATTTTTTCAAAGTTTTAAGCACGCAATATAAGTATTTATGTATATAATGATTTTGTATGTAATATGATGATGACTTAAGCTGTCAAATATTAACCATCGACTGACAAGCATCGACCTTGCCACAAACTGTTGCAAAATGTTTCTTTTTCTTTATATTTTTATTTTTTTTTTTTTTAGCATATGTTGTAAAAGTCTTTTGACTTATTGAACGCTTGACATAACTTGAACGTTTCCCTTTTTCCTGACACTTGATGTATTTGTTGTTGTTTGTTGTTGCTACTGTTGACCAGCTTTTCCGGCTCTTAAATGAAGACATTTCGTTCAGACATAATTATCACTCAATAATTTATAAGTATACAAACAACAGACAAACAGACAAAGAGACAACATACAGTAAGAGCTACACGTACACGTACACGTACACGTATGTGTGGCATGTGCGGATGCTTCATTTAGATATTGGTTATGGCAATGGCAAAAACAGTTGCTGCAGTTGCCACAACTCAAACACGTTCGCTCATTAATATTTGCTCTGCCAATTCAAGCTGTTGCGCTGCGCTAAAACGATGACAACAACAGCAACAACAATAACAACATTAACTGGTGCAACAATATTAATGTTGCATGCTGCAAAAAAAAAATAAAATAAAATAAAAAAAAATGTTCGTAAATTTTCACCTGCTGTATGTAAACTCAAAGCAATTGTCCTGCTGCTGCTGCACTTCAAAACAAAACTTTTGGCAATTTTTGTTGACATTGATCGACAAGCAGTTATGCTGTAAAAAAATATTTTCATACAAATATTTGCCTGCTTTTTTGCAGGGTATAAAAATCCTTATGCTGACATTTATAGCTAAATGTTAAGCTTATATATATATCGCTAAGTGCTGTTGTATTTGTGACTTGTGACTCCTTCGACATGAACAAGTGCATAAATCACAGCAGGCGTCATGTGTCTTAACTTTGTCTCATTGCGCTCTGACAGTGAATCCTGTGTTCGAATATTTAAATTAATTTTAAAGATATTGCGAGGCAGAGGTAGAGGCAGTGGCAGATGCAGATGCAAAGTGACTGTGGCAGTGGCAGTAGCAATAGTCGCCTGGAGGGAGGCCAACTTTTTGGGGGCAGAGCATCTGCTCTCTGCGTATTCGCATAAAGATGAAAAGCGAAAGTTTCTTAGCTTGTTCGGTGGGAATCTCAATCTGGCGTCGCCATTGGCCATTTATCTTTTTGGCTCAATTTGCGCTCTCTTACCTAATCGACGATTGTGTCGCTGTCGCTGTTGTTGCAACGAGTTTGCGGGAGTCTTTCTGACCTGTCTTGACTCTCTCAGTAAGTTGTAGCATCCTTGTAACGCGTTTTGCCACGCGTTTTACAGCCGCCATAAATCGCATTGATTATCGCGCCTTTTAGTCAAGAGTTTTTTTTTTTTGGTTTTTTATTTCATTTTATTTAGTCGCACTTTCAATTGAATTCTTCACAGAGCTGCACGCAAATCTACGGGTCTCTTATGTAATCACTTGAATCATTGACTGTTGCCTGTTACTGTTGCCTGTTGCCGTGTTGTCCACTTTCAGGGCATTCTTTAAACTTTCAATTTTTCGACATTAACATACGTTAAACCTAATTGATTTGAATAAATCGGATATTTGAGTCGATTTTCTTTTGTTGCTTTTATTTCTCTTGCTGTTGCTGTTGCTGTTTTATATTTGCCAACTTTGTGATTCTCCTTCTTTTTTATATTGGCCTTGGGCATTGTGGCGGCACATCTGTTGTTGGTTTATTTTTGCTTTTCATGCGGATGACTTTCAGGCGTGTTTACGCTCAATCAATCTTTTTGACCTCAACTTGTTTTGCCAGCAATCAACAGACCCAACAGCAAAAACAACAACATGTCTTTCTGTGGCTACATTTTATCCAAAGTGTTAAAACTGAGAGTAATTTACTCAAAATATTATTATACTATATGCTACATTACTTCTTTAGCGCACTGTGTCAATGCTTTACTGCACAAACTGTACAAATTTAAGAAAATATAAATAACTACATGATTTATACAATTTTTCTGCCATTTTATTTCATTGTACAACTACAACTTATTGTAAGGAAGAAGCAGCAGCAGCAAGCAAGCAGCAGCAGACAAATTTAATTTTATTTAAAGTTTTTTTTTGTTTTTATTTTTTACTCTTGCAAAGGGAATATTAATTTTGGGTAGAAGCTTGTAACTGCAATTGGTATCTAAATATAATTATAAGCATATATATTCTTAATCAGCATTGACAGCAGGATCCATATATACATGTCCGTCTGTTCGTCCGTTCGTCTGTTTGTCTGTCCATCAGTTTCAACCCGACTTAATCACTCAGCTTTAAGGCAATCTTATTGAAACTTGACACACATACTACTTATGGCCATAAGCTTTATATAAGTCGAAACTGACCACATCGGTGCACTATATCATATAGCTGTCATAGGAACAATCGGTCGAAAATTATGTTTTTGTATGAAAAACTTTTTTGTTTACTGAGCTATCTGACTGAAACTTACAGGATTTGAGTGTAGTGGTGACATATACTTTTGATATGAATTTTGTACAAATCGGTTTACTATAACATATAGCTGCCATAGGAACAATCGGTCGAAAACTCTGTTTTTGTATGGAAAACTTCTTTTTTACTAAGTTATGTGGCTGAAACTTATAGGATTTGAGGGTATTGGTAACATATATGTTTCACAAAAATTTGGTTCAAAAGAAATCACTATATCATATAGCTGCCATAGGAACAATCGGTCGAAAATTATGCTTTTGTATGAAGAACTTTTTTGTTTACTGAGATTTCTGGCTGAAACTTACAGGATTTAAGTATCGTGCTGACATATACGTTTCAAATAAATTTGCTTCAAATCGGATCACTATATCATCAAGCTGCCATAGGAACAATCGGTCGAAAATTGTGTTTAATATGAAAAACTTGTATGTCTTTTAAGCTATGCAGTTGAAACTTACAGGCTTTGAGTTTATTCACGATTTACAAGTTTCACAAAAATTTGGTTCAAAACAAACCACTATATCATATAGCTGCCATAGGAACAATCGGTCGAAAATTATGTTTTTGTATGGAAAACTTCTTTTTTACTAAGTTATCTGCCTAAAACTTACAGGATTTGAGTGTAGTGATGACATATACATTTCATATAAATTTGGTTCAAATCGCTTTACTATATCATATAGCTGCCATAGGAACAATCGTTCGAAAATTAAGTTTTTGTATGGAAAACTTCTTTTTTACTAAGTTATCTGGCTAAAACTTACAGGATTTGAGTGTAGTGATGACATATACATTTCATATAAATTTGGTTCAAATCGCTTTACTATATCATATAGCTGCCATAGGAACAATCGGTCGAAAACTCTGTTTTTGTATAAAAAACTTTTTTGTTTACTATGCTTTTTGGCTGAAACTTACAGGATTTGAGTGTATTGGTGACATATACGTTTCATATAAATTTGGTACAAATCGGTTTACTATATCATATAGCTGCCATAGGAACAATCGGTTGAAAATTAAGTTTTCGTATGAAAACTTTTTTCTTTGATAAGCTTAACACTTGAAACTCACAAGATTTGTGTCTATTGAAGACTTTTACATATCAGACAAATGCCATATACAAATCAAACAACTCTAATATAAAGTTGTCATAGAAACAATCCTTCAAAAATTGACTTTTCAGGCTGCAAGTGTATGAAATCTTCGGCAAGTCGAAGATAACTTTGTTTTCTTGTTGTTATTTTTATTATTTTATTTTTTTGTCAAACTAAGATGAATGCTCTTAATTTAATTTTGTAGCAGGTCCTTTTAGCTTTTTCAGCTTGACAAAAATTCAATTACAAAGTCCTTAATGTCGAATAATGTCTTCAGTCTGAAGTCGAGCAAAATTGAAATGCCAAAACATTTCGTTAAGTGCGCCTCAGTGCGGCATTAAGTGCCATAACGATAACAGTTTCTCTTCAGCTAATCTAAATTAAACAGTTAGTCAGTAAATGGGAGACAAAGATAGATAGATAGATAGATAGATAAAGTGAGATAGAGAGATAGTAGACAAATCGAATATTTAAGGAATATTCCACAGTGCCGATCACTTGAGTTTGTAGCTAAGGAGATGACACAATGATTAAGATACAACTACTACAAGATACAGATACAAATTGCTGATACCAAGTATCATCATCATCATCATCATCATGCCAAGTAAGGCAAAAAAGTAAGAGGCATCCACGCATTTATGTAAATAATTGTGGTTGCTGCTGCTTCTTCTTCTAGGCAACCAAAGACGATTACATAAGTAGACTCACTCGCCGAAAGAGAGTTGGCGACGAGGTTTTGTGGGTGCAGTGTGGTCAGTTACTAGCTGCAACGTTAGCTGTATTTCTTCTTTTTGTCTGTGTCTAATGACCATTTGCATTATCTTCTTCTGCTTCTTGTACAGTTTTGCCGCCAGTTCTGCAAATTGCACGAAATATTCACAAAAGCTTTGGCGAATATAGCAACAGGAGAAATAAGAGGAGTTTAGCATGTATAGGAGCAGGCAGAGAGAGAGAGAGAGAGAGTGAGGGGGGGGCAGGAGGAGTGAGGGTCTGGAAAAAACTGTGATGTTGTCTTGACAAGTTGTTTCGTCAGATATGCAAATGTTGTCGATGTTTTCTTAATGCTGTTGCTGCTATTGTTGTTGCTGCTGCTGCTATTGTTGTTGTTGCTTGTTGTTGTTGTTGCTGCTTGTTGCTGCTGCTTGGGCACGTGCAACGTGGAAACACCTCACACAAAATTACCAGATAATTTAAAAGAAATGAGCCCAGGAAATGTGAAAATAATACCACATTTATTCACGTCTTTTCACGTGCCTTTTGATGTTGTCTTTACCAGAAATTGTGCAAAAACGAAAAGTTACGAAAACAACCAGAAAAAAAAATAAAATATAAAAATAAATAAAAATATTATATATATTTTTTTTGAGGTTTTTATATGTAGCTGGAAAATATTCTTTAGCTACAAAACTTTAGCTTTTAAATATATGCTGTAGAAATATTTCATATTTCTCTGCTTTTAGCGTTTTTTTTTTTGCATTTTATTGCTGTGCAGTTTCACCTTTAATACAGGCAGTAAAACAAACGTCTCAATGACCGCGATCCCATGGAGTTTACACTGCTTCATCAGCATCGCCATCGCCATTGCCAGTTTCATCTTCATCATCAGTAGCTAAAATCTGTAGCTCTAGTATTCCCACAGTAAATGCACACACACATACACACACATATACATGTATAAATTATACTTGCAGACTAACAGCAGCCAGCAACTGCTAGCAGCCCTATGAGCACAGAGCATTTTAAATACAAATTCAATTCCGCGATTTCACTTTAGGTTCGACTTTTATTATTATTATTCACTGCCGTTTCGCAGATTTGTACAAGGGGCGTGTAACTATAGCTGAGCGCAAGTTAAGAAGAATAAGGAGCTGTGGGCAGCAAAGGGTTTTCATGCTTCAAGCAGTTGACTGACTGACTGTGCTTCGATTCAAATACCAACAACAGTCTAACAGCTCAACAGCTGTGAAATATACATATTTAAAATTCCCAACGGCAACACGAATTGCACTACAAAACACAACGAACAACAGCAATAACAGCAGCAACAATTACAACAACAACAAAAAGAAAAAGAAAAACATCATAAAAATGCAGTTATAAATGCAATAAAATTTTTGAAAAATGAAAATTCAAGCAAATGCGCAAAGCAGCAAAAGAAATAACAAAAAAAAAACAAAAAAAAAATGAAAAGAGTTAAGAGATGTGCCAAGCTGCCAAGTTGCCAAGTTGCCAGTTGCAGTTGCAGATGCCACCAATTGTTGCATGGCAAACAAAAGCCAACTGCACGCAAGTGAAAAAAAAAAAACAGAACGAACGGAACTCAAAAGCAAAACTTACAACTGACCTTATAATGAAATAAAAATAAAATACTAGAAAAATTACTAAAAAAAAAAAATACTAGATTAAAATACTAAAAAAAAAATACTAAACAAATACTAAAAAAATACTAAAAAAATGTTTAAGAAAATATGCTTAAAAAAAATATTGGAAAAAATTAAAAAAAATACTAGAAAAACATACTAAATAAAAATACAAGAAAAAATACCAAAAGAAAATACGCTAAAAAAAATATTGGAAAAAATTAAAAAAAAAAATACTAGAAAAAAATACTAAATAAAAATACTAGAAAAAAATACCAAAAAAATACAAAAAAAAAATTTTTAAGAAAATATGCTAAAAAAAAGTATTAGAAAAAAAATAAAAAAAAATACTAGAAAAAAATACTAAAAAAAATTTAAGAAAATAAAATTTAAAAAAAAATATTAGAAAAAATTAAAAAAAAAATTTGGAAAAAATGAAAAAAACAAATACTAGAAAAAAAAATACTAGAAAAAATAATAGAGCAACTTTTTGTGTACAATTAACAGCTAAAAATTTGCATACAGTAATTTTCATGATAATTATTGCTGACTCAATAAAAAAGTTGCAACAATAATAACAACAACAACAAGAAACAATTTAACAATTTTATTGCATAATCATAGTAAAAATATAAATATAAATATTGCACTTTATATTCTATTCTAACAGCTTGCAGCATGCAAAAATGTTGCAAAAGTCTTCTTCGTCTTCGTCGTTGGCTGCATATCATTGCATTGACTTGACAATCAAATTGCACAATCGTATCGATGAAGATTGTTACCAAAAAAAAAATTGCATAAAGATTTCACAATGAAATTATTGTAGAGTTAATGCTGAAAAATACTAAAGAAATATTATAATTATTTTTTTTTTTTTATAAGTAACTTTTAATTATTAAATGCTAAATGTAAGTATGGCAAATTCTATAAATGGAAACAATCTAAAATCTAAAAAGCTAAAAATATAAAAAGAAGTGAACAGCTGCCTTCAATTGTCTGCGCCACATTGAGGTGATGGCCGTAATGTCCTTCATTGTCAATGTGTCTCTGTATGTCTGTGTGTATGTGTGTGTTCTCTTAATGGGTTGCTCTTTTAATTTGGCCCACCATTAGGTTGGACATCTCGGCTCTCAACTCTCGACTCTTGATTCGTTTGGCATCATTTCCGAGACAAAATGTCGCTTGAATGTCTGAATGCGCTTTGTTGGCCCCTTTTTGAATGTTTCATACTTGATGTTTGATGCTTGATGGCATTGCCGCTGCGACATGCCGCGACGGCTGTCGTTGACTTTTACGAGTTCATTACATGAACTTTTATGATTTGAATAAAAAAAAAAAAAAAATACCAAGCGCTGGCAACAATTGTTGGGCAAGTTAAATGCGTTGAATAACACACACACACGCACACACACACACACATACACACACTCATATTATATATAAGCAAATGAGGGGTGTTTCACTTTAACGATTCACATTGCACTTCATTTGAAAAATCAGAAACAAAAAGAAGAAGAAGAGAGCAAAAATTACGCATACGCCGCGTATGTGACTCTTTCTGTTTGCTCACATCATCAAATCAGTGTTTTTTATGATTTTGCTTGCGTTTATGTTAGCAGCAGTTGTTGTTGTTGTTGTTGCTTACTGGTCGCTGTTGCCTTGACAGACATGTTGCACTGGCTCGTAATTCGCTTAATTGAAGCGTTTGCTAGCATTTGGCGATGGCAACGAGTGGCCCACATTCTGCGCGCCCGCCATATAGAAACTTGTTTCAAGCTGCTTTTTGTTGCTCTAGTTGTTTGTTGTTGTTGTTGTTGTTGTTACTGGTTACTATGTTAACGCTTTGACTGCCAACATCATGCTAACTCATTCAAAGCGCTTACTGCGCATTAGATTCACACGATTTACAGACAGCAACAGCAACAGCAAAAAAAAAAAAAAACAACGTCTATCAAATCTTATCAGCGCACAACTCAACACTTCCGCTATGTCGGAGTTTATTTTCCTTTTTAACTCTGTGCAGTGTAATTTTAAAAGGTATGCAAAAACAGTGAGAAAAAGAGACAGATAGAGAGAGAGAGAGAGAGAGAGAGAGAGAGAGTGAAAAACAAATAGTAGAAATATTTTTAGTCCTTAAGCATTCGCTTGTAATAAATTATTCTACAGCAAAGTGTTTTTATGGAATGTTGAGCTTCCAGTTACAATTAGGCAAAAAGTTCTTAGCAATCTGAAATAATATTACGAAAAATCTCTAAAATTAATATGCAAATGAAAATGCGCATTAAAATTGTACTCTTCCCCTGCCCTTCACTTCCCCAACCCTACAAACTTGCTGGCAACATCAAAACTAAACTTAATGCACAATTTGCACCTGTCGTGAAGCAAAAACCACAAGACAGGGCAACAAATTTCAAACGTCCTTGCCACACACAAACGCATGTACATATATATACACACACATAGTCTATACACACGCATATGTTTCCTGCAATTAAATTAAAAGGACGACAAATGTGACTACAGCAGGTGCAAGAGGCAGGCGACTTAATTTCTGGAATGTTTTAGCAAAGTTCAAGTGGGCGGACAAGTTGAGTGACTTGAGTTGAAAATGAAAATGAAAATAGTTAGTTAGTTAGTTGTTAATATAAAGTTTACTTATACTTATACTTATACTTATACATATATACAGACATATACAAGAAATATTTATTATATTTTACAGACAAGTCTAATTTGCATTTCAAAGTTTTTGCCAAGTAATAAACTTATTAGCAAATTTATTAGCAGCTTAGTTAAAGCTATAAATATTATTAATAAATAAATAAAAAATAATAATCAATAATATTCTTATGCTCATCATACTATAAATCTACTAAAAATATATTTACAAATTTATTTATGTTAAAAAAATAAATAAAATAAAATACATTGAAAATTTCCAGCAAAACTACTTTTACTGTCGAATTAAAAATTTCATAAAATAATAATAAAATAAAATATATATTTAAAATAATATTATGATAAATAAATAAATTAAAAAATAAACATAATTATGTTTATTCTTATGTTCATCATGCTATAAATTTAGAAACAAATTATTTATAAATTTATTTATGTTAAAAAAATAAACAAATAAATAAAAAAAATTGAAAATTTCAAGCGAAACAACTTTTACGATGTAATAAAAAAACACATAAAATAATAATAAAATAAAATATATATAAAATAATATTATGATTAATTATTAGGCGCTTAGTCAACGCCATAAATATTATTAATAAATAAAAAAAATAATTATTATTTATATTCTTATGCTCATCATACTATAAATCTACTAAAAATATATTTACAAATTTATTTATGTTAAAAAAATAAATAAATAAAAATACATTGAAAAATTCAAGCGAAATTACTTTTACTGTTGAATTAAAAATCTCATAAAATAATTATAAAATAAAAAATATATTTCAAATAATATTATGATAAATAAATAAATTAAAAAATAAACATAATTATGTTTATTCTTATGTTCATCATGCTATAAATTTAGAAACAAATTATTTATAAATTTATTTATGTTAAAAAAATAAACAAATAAATAAAAAAAAATTGAAAATTTCAAGCGAATCAATTTTACTGTGTAGTTAAAAAACACACGAAATAATAAAATAAAATAAAATATATATAAAATAATATTATGATTTATTATTAGGCGCTTAGTCAACGCCATAAATATTATTAATAAATAAAAAAATAATTATTATTTATATTCTATGTTAAAAAAAATAAATAAAAAAAATACTTTGAAAATTTCAAGCGAAACAACTTTAACTAACGAATGAAAAATTTCATAAAATAATTATAAAATAAAAAATATATTTAAAATAATATTATGATTCATTATTAAATACATATTATTAATAAATTTAAAAAAAAAAACAAAACAAACATAATTATGTTTATTCTTATACTCATTTTACTATAAATCTACAACAATTTATTTACTAATTTTTTTTATATTCAAAAAAAAAATATAAAGCGAAACAACTTTTACTGTGTAATTAAAATTCTCATAAAATAGTAAAAAAATAATATTATGATTTATTATTTTATTAATAAATAAATTAATTGAAAAATAAACATAATTATGTTTATTCTTATGCTCATCAGGCTATAAATTTAGAAACAAATTTTTAACAAATTTATTTATGTTAAAAAAAAAAAAATAAATAAAAATTCATTGAAAAATTCAAGTTAAACAACTTTCAAAAATTAAAAATCTCATAAAATGATAATAAAATAAAAAATATATATATAAAATAATATTGTAATATTTATGATCTATTATTTATTTTATTATCTATTAGTATTTATTATTATTTGCTATGCTAGAAGAAGCTATATTTATATGAAATAGAGCTGATTTGTGGCTAAAGTCTATAGTTATGTCAGTAACACTCTCATCTCTAGCCAAAAACTTAGAGAAAAAAAACTTACAGCTGCTACATCAACAGGCAATGATGCGACGCGTCGCTCATTTACCATACAACTCACAGACAGACATCGAGTAAAGGTTTTCGGTTTACCAAAGTTTCAAATGCAGTGAGTAAAAAACTTTTTGTAAAACTTTGAGCAGCAGGCAGCTTAAGTTTTAATTATACCACACAAGTTGCTGGGCGCAAAAATTGCATTGAAAATTAAGCCGAGTCTCTTATTATAAATGTGATGTGGTAGCCTAAAGCCTAAAGCCTAAAGCCAAAAGCAAACAGAGAACATAATAAATACAAATAAATAAAACTGTGAAACTGTGAATAATTTAGCTGACTGTCAGAAATAACAATTGCTAAATCCAAATGGTCAAAATCGTTAGAAGAAGTCGTTGACACTAATTAGCATTTAAAAAAAAAAAAAAAAAAAATAACGAAAAGCATCATACAAGCATCGGCATGCAAGTTGCCAGCAACAAGTTGGCAACAACTTGGCAACAAGCTAGCAATTGAAGCGCAACATAGTCTCGAGTATAACAAAACATGTTGCCAAGTGCAATAAATAACAAGTCTATGAATATCTGTTGTCGATCTGTCGATGAGCGCATCGCGAATCGCAAATCGCCATAAGATGTGTCTGCGGCAAGCTGTTAGCGGCAAGCTGCAACTGCAACTGCAGCAGACACCAAAAATGTCAAATGTAAAAGCCAAAATGGCAACGCTTAACTCAAAGAAAAAGCAACAAAAAAAAACAAAAAAAAAAATACTCACAAAAATAAATAATAAAAATATACAAAAAAAAAATACATAAAAAAAAAAAAATAAAAAATAAAATTGTATTCGAACAATTCAAAAATTTGCACGCTGTTGTCGCTGTGTTTGCCTAACAAGCAGGAAGTCGCATCACAGCGCGTCGCATCGCGTCGCGTCGCCTCGAGGTAGACGAGGCAGACTCAAAGTGTTGTCTGCTCTTTGTTGGAGATGCCACTGCCTCATCCACACATACAGTAACAATAACAAGCGACAAAAGATGCAGGAAGCAACAAACTTTTGTTGTTGTCGCTGTAGTTACCATTGCCGCTGTTGCTGTTGCTGTTGCTGGCGATGTCGATGTTGTAGTCTGTGGCAGTGGCAACTTCCTACAAATTCCCCGCATTACATTTTTCTACCCATGAGCCCATGGGATGATGCTGCTGCAGAGCACCCACCAACCGCATGGCTGATTGCGTGAGCTTGACTCTATCTTAATCTTTCAGTGTCAGCAGCGCAGTCAACTCTCTGCATCTCTCTCTCTCTCTCTCTCTTTCCAGCAACTGCATAATACAAAACTGGTAGCATCCCAAAGGATGTCACGTTAAGCTGCTTCCTGCTATTTCTTATGCAATTTGCACACACAGCGCTAATCCTTTACCATTGACCACTTATTGACTGTCCCTTGCACGATAAGCGCTGAGACAGAGACAGAAGCAAAGACTGAGACAGTGACAGCCTGCTGCTGCAGTCAAAGATAAATAGCTTATGCTATATGCTTGTTAGGCATAGGAGCACAGAAGATTCTGCGAGAACTAAGTTACAAAAGTAATATTAGCTTTATCTTTATATATATATATTATCAATGAGAGATAATATTCAATTTCATGCTGCTGATAAAATCAAAAGATTTTACTAACATTTTCTCACAAATGTTGCCCCTTGACAATTAATGGATATGTGCATGTTCAGCAGACACTCAAATGAGTTTCGACAGCTCATCATGTATGTTCAATATATATATATATACATATATATATGTAATCAAATAGACTTCGTGACAAAAGGGTATAAATGGCAAATCAACAAACAACAGTTAAAACATTTTCATTTAAAGTTTTTTTCTGTTGACTTTTAATTACTGTCAATTGGCAGACTTATCAAACGTATCAACAAAACTGTCAAAGAAGCAATTCCCTAAATGGATGATAACTTTCCTTTCCTATCCTTTCCTTTGCTTTTCCTTTACTTTACTTTTTCCTTTACAATTTCTTTTTTTCTTTCCATTCATTTATTTTACATTATTTTATTGAAGTTTTGCTGCAAGTTGTTGCCACAGCTGTAGCTGTAGCTGCTTGAGCGTGAGATTTATCTATCAGTTGCACTTTTGCACTTTTTGTTACAGTTTTTCGAACAAATTCAAGCCTGAGTCTAGGTCTGGGTCTTGCATAGTGCTAGTGAACTTCAAATGCAAATCAATATGCAAATTCAATTGCTATGCAATTTCTACACTGCAAATTTTTGCGTTGATTTTAAAGGTGTTCGCTTGATTGCTGAACTTGCACATTGATTGCATCTCACTGTGTCTGTCCAACAGTCTGTCATTCGCTGTTTCTCTTTCTTTCTCTTCAGCAGCAGTTGATTTCTTTTTTGCTTTGCCAATTTCCCACATTTGTGCGGCATTTATTGATGCAATGAATTTTGCGTAGATCGAGACAATGAAAGCACTTAAAGCCGAAATTTTCAAATGTTCAAATGTACAAAAAAAAAAAAAAAAATCGAAAAGTCGCTCAAACACACAAATCTTTTTTTTTTGCATATCAAATGGCAGAGGGAAGTGAAGGAGAGAGCAGAAAAACAGCTCCCACAAATTGCCTATAACGTAACTCGATTTGGAGTCAAAGTCGCAGTTGTTGTTGTTTTTGTTGTTGCTGTTTTGTTTGTTGTTGTCATATTGCGAAATCACAATTTCAAGGTGAAATCGCATGAGACTCCGGAAATGCAATTGCAGTTGACAACGAAAATGAAAATTTTCAATAAAATCTTATTTTAATTATATTTGCACATAATACTTAAAGCATTATCTTAAATTATCGACAAGTTATATAGATATATATAATTTATTACTGGTTGATATTGACTATATGAATATTTATTTAAATTTTTGTTTTTGAGGATAGTCTTGAAAATATAAATAAATTTATAAGAATTATGTAATACTTAATTTTATATCTATTTAAACTCTAATTAAAAAAAATCAAACAAAAAGAAAATAGAAAAAAAATATTTGAATTTTTCAAAAGTAAAAATAGATTTTTAAATATTTTGTGAAGCTGAATTTTCTATCTAAGTTTTAAAAAAAAAAAGAAAAATTCAGAGAAAAACAAAATAATAATAAAAAAAAAATATTTAAATGTTTTAAAAGTAAAAATTAATTTATAAGAATTATTTAAGCTGAATTTTCTATCTATTTAAACTCTAACTTTAAAAAAAAAAACATAATTTTCTATCTAAGTTTCAAAAAAAAGAAAAATAAAGTCAAAAACAAAATAAATAAAAAATATTCAAATGTTTTAAAAGTAAAAATGAATTTTTAAGAATTATTTAAAGCTAAATTTTCCATTTATTTAAATCTGTTTTTTTTATAAGAAAAATTTCAAACAAAAAGAAAAAAGAATAGAAAAAAAATATTTAAACTTTTTAAAAGTAAAAATAAATTTATAAAAATTATCTTAAGCTAAAATTTAAATCTATTTAAACTCTAGCTTTAAAAAAAAAAACAAATTCAGACAAAAAATAAATGTTATTATTATTTTTATTTTGAGGACAGTCTTGAAATTAAAAATAAATTTATAGGAATTATTTCTTATTTCTTATCTATTTAAACTCTAAATTTAATTTTTTAAAAAATTGCAGAAAATATTGAAAAAAATATTTTTGTTAAAAATTTCCAATATTTATTTTGTTAAAATTCGTTAAATCGATCGCTGCAAAATCAGCCATAAGCAAATAAAAGAAAATAACATAAATACAAAATGCGATTAACCAACTGACCAACAGCAATAATAGGAACATCAAAACGTCTAAAAACACGGCAACAAAAACTAATAAAAAAAAATATTAAAAATATAAAAAAAAAAAAAACACATTCAAAAATAAAGAAAAACTCTGATTTAATATCGTTAACAACAACAATCAGAAATCACAATAAAATTACATTTTACGGTCGTTCAG
Source organism: Zaprionus obscuricornis (assembly GCA_037044475.1). Classification (NCBI taxonomy): domain Eukaryota; kingdom Metazoa; phylum Arthropoda; class Insecta; order Diptera; family Drosophilidae; genus Zaprionus; species Zaprionus obscuricornis. Next base: position 3,623 of record JBAMBR010005003.1, on the reverse strand, counting down.
GCGTTGAGGTGACAATTTGCAAAATGTTTCATTTTTCTCTCTCCTTGTGTTTTTTTTCTGCCTCTACTGCTGCTGCTGTTACGTTTCTTCTTCTTCTGCTTTAGCTGTGTATGTTTTTTATGACCAAATTACGCAAGTTGCTAATTTTCGATGCGTAAGCGTGAGTGAGGAACATAAAAGCTATATATACCTATACATACGTAAATAAAAGTTGTAAAATGCAAGCGATTCTTATGAATGCGAAATTTATTTAATGACTACTCGACCATTGTATACCCTGCCCATTTTTTTTTTTGCCTTGTATTGCATTACAAAAGCATTTTATGGGTTTTTTTTTGGGGGATTGAGACTATGAGTTATCTGCACTGAAGATCTGCAGAAAACGCGTCACGAATTTAAAAAACGCTTAAGCAAACTATGTACAGTAGTAATTGCTTTGTATTGGAATGAACTCAGTGAAAGTGTGGGTGTAATTAATTATAATACAAGGTAAAAAATTAATTCTTGCTTAAATAATATTTTATAATTATTCTGTAGTAGAAAATAAATGAATGTAAAATGAAAGAAAAGTTAAATCTTTAATCTGTAAGTGAAAATCAGTAAAGTTGCAACTTGGCAATAACTACTGTAAAATTTCAGTATGTACTAAGTATGCACAGAGTGTCACAGTGAGTCCCACATACACGTACATGTACTAAATATACTCTATATGTGTAACTGTGAACTTTACTTTTTATACATATTCTCATTTATCATACATGCAAATGTATGTGTCTTTCTTTCTTTATGTGCGGTGTGTGTGTGTGTGTGTGTAAGATTGCCGCACAATGGCAACCCAAATTCGAATGAAAGGAAAATCCACAACACGCGCACAAATTATTCAAATTGCCATTGTTAACATGAAGTAGATTCAGGCCGAGATTTTCAGCTCAGTTCAGTTTTTTTTTTCTTCTTATGATTTTCACTTTTTGCCAGGCAAAATATCAGCTCGCGAATCCGATCGTGAGTGCATTTTCCATAGCAACATCAGCGAACGACATCAACAGCAACAGTTTTTTATTTTCATTTAGATACGTTGCCCCGAGGAAAACTTCAAAGCTGCAGCTAAAATCAAAAGCCAAAGCCAAAGCCACAGCCGATCGGTTGGCCTGCCACAGTTCAAGTGGCAGCTGGCGGCAGCTGGAAGCTCAATGTTTGTGAGCTGTGATGATGTCGCTGCCAGCAAGAGCGAAAGTGCACGACATTGGACTGGGAGACTGCTAGACAGTAGTAGTAGTTGTTATTGTTGTTTTAAAGAGCGAGAGAAAGAAAGAAAGAAAGAAATAAAGAAAGACTTAAAGAGAGAAAGAAAGAGTATCTTGATTTCTCTCTCTCTCTCAGTCTCTGTCTCAGTCTCAGTCTCGACCACATCCGACAACGGGAAATCATTGAAACTCTGAGTCTCTGACTTTGCTGCTGCTGCTGCCTCAGCTGATGCCTGTGCGGTAATAAGTTGATTGTGCGGTAATTTTGGTTTCACTTGCCCGTCCTACACAACACGCTAAGAGATTCGGCTAAACTCACAGACATACGAAGGGGCAGCAGAGAATTAACAGTTTCAAGTTGTGGGTGAATGAAAGGTAAAGAGCGAGGTGTAGTACTGCTCATTATTGGCCAGCTCACTGGCCAGCTACGGGTCTGTCATCTACACATGCGCAATGCGCAATGCGCAAAGTCGCATCATCATCAACATCATTATCAACATCATGATCGTCATCATGATCGCAAACCTCTCGCAGTGTCTATGTATTTTGCTGCCTAACTGTGTCTCTGAATATCTCTGTGTGTGTGTGTGTGTGTGTCTCTGTCTATGTGTTTGTATGTATCAGTATTTTGCCGCTGGCCGACTCTGCGGCAATGCGACGACTGTGGCATCTATGTTGCCGGATTTTCTGTATAAATTGATGATGCGGCTGCATTGGTTCGTCAGTGAAGCATTTGATTTGGTCTAATAAACATCGGTGAACCGAGTCAAGAGTCCGAGTCAGAGTCAGCGTCAGCGTCAGAGGATTAAACATAAACGTGAGAAATAATAACTAAACAGTGTCTACCAGCAGTATCCACATCCTAATATCGTATCTCTTCTATAATATCATTCACATACCACGTATGTATCATATTCTTATACCACACCAATACACGGCACAGACCTAGGATTACTGTGACAGTGCAAGTGTGTGCGTGCTAATCCCGTACTTTAAAACCCAACAACAACAACCAACCAACCAACCAAACAACAACAACAACCACTAGAACAATCTTCAAGAACTTGACTTTCATCATCCCATCGTAAAGCAACAATGAAAACTTTCATCTTAATGTCCTGCCTGGCCCTGGCCGCAGCCCGCCCTGAAGCTGGCTACAATTATAACCGTCCCGGTGGCGGCGGTGGCTCCGGTGGTGGCTCCCATGGTGGTGGCATTAGTATTGGAGGTGGCTTTGGCGGCGGTGGCTCCGGTGGCGGTTTCGGTGGCGGCTCCGGTGGTGGATTTGGTGGCGGATCCGGTGGAGGCTTCGGTGGTGGATCTGGAGGCGGATTTGGTGGTGGTTCAGGAGGTGGTTTCGGTGGTGGATCCGGAGGAGGTTTCGGTGGTGGATCCGGTGGCGGATTTGGAGGTGGTGCGTCCAATCCCAAAACATAAATCGTAAATCACATTTAATATGGAATCATAATTTTTAGGTATCGGCGGTGGTTTCGGAGGCGGCGGTGGTGGCGGCACCACATTGGTGCAAAAACATATTTATGTACATGTGCCACCACCAGAGCAAGAGGAAATCCGTCAGCGACCCAATTTGCCCGTGGGACAAGCCCAGAAACACTACAAAATCATCTTCATTAAGGCTCCATCTCCTCCATCTTACCAAGCACCAGTCATTCCCCTGCAGCCCCAGAACGAAGAGAAGACACTCGTCTATGTGTTGGTCAAGAAGCCCGAGGATCAACAGGATATTGTCATTCCCACACCAGCACCTACACAGCCATCGAAGCCCGAGGTTTACTTCATCAAATACAAGACCCAGAAGGATGGCGGTGGCGGTGGAATCGGAGGTGGAATTGGTGGTGGAATCGGTGGTGGAATCGGTGGTGGAATCGGTGGTGGAATTGGTGGTGGAATTGGTGGTGGATCCGGTGGCTACTCAACTGGCGGCGGTGATGGTGGCTTTACTGGCGGTGATATCTCTGCGCCATCCAGCAACTACGGACCACCTGGAAAGTCTGGACCATACTAAATCGTATCCTTGCAAGAAACAGAACAAAATAACGAATACAAAATACGAATACGAACACGAACACGAACCTCGAACTCATCACAATCAGACACATACTCGGCTCAAGCTGCTGACTAGTCCTGTCGTTGACGCGCTACTAAAAAAGAAGAAGACCAATTAATCCTACTATGACCCACTAGCCCCTCACGTCCACCACTTTCAGCGCCAAAACTGCCAAGTAAATCTATTTCTGGACGAGATCCACTGGCATCACAATCGTCCAAACACTTTTGTATATAAAATATTTCCAAACTATCCTTTCCATCCATACATCAATACTTCATATCTCATGATATTTCTTTCTGCTTCCACAT
>JBAMBR010005000.1:0-35758 GCA_037044475.1 Zaprionus obscuricornis | reverse complement strand
TCCACATTCCAAATGAATAGCTCATGTGAATCCTCAGTCCCACCAACGAGAATTAGCTTGGAGTCGGGACTCCAGCTAACAAAGCTTACATTTATCTGTGCCTGACAATCGGCAAGTACACGACGATGCTTTAATGTTAGCTTATATGGATCTACATCCCAAATAATCACAGTGGAGTCTTTACTGCCCGTTGCAAGTTTGAGCCCATCGGGAGAGAACTTACAAAACCAGACCTCATCACAGTGGTCGGTCAAAACTTGTATTGTCTGCATGGGAAAACCATCGGTTGTGCAACAATGATCTGTTAGCAATGACACTGTCTGCAAATTTGTCTCCCATGCCATATCATGGCAGGGACAATTCTGGCTCTGCAGCTCAACTGCCTGTTGTAGCAATGTGCGCAATCGACGTGGCGACATCATTACCGATGGTGGCATAAATGTTTGCAAACGGTCCATGACATGCGTACGTGATGTGATACCTTTGCCCTGCCACTTGGCACGCTGATAGAGGTCATGATTGGTCGAACACATCATAAATGAGGATAGTTGATGAACACGTGAAACGTTGTGCTGCAATGGCGTTAATTCCATGCGTAGCACATGTAAGGCATCTAACGGATTACCATCATCCAAATGCTCCAAATATTTCTGCTCCAGCAATATAAATTTCATTTCCGTAATTGTTGATGATTTACCATTATCGATTAATGGCTCCAAATCCTATAAAAGCAAATTATAATAAATAATTTTAATTATAATAATAATAAAAAAAAAAAGAAAAAATTTATCAAAAATTAACCTTGAGATCGGCATCAGCTTTATTCCAGTCACCAACCAAGACATGCTCCCTAAACTTTGTGGCCGACGGATGTTCCAGATAACAATTTGATTCGCCCATTAAAGTTTTTACGGATTTCTCGAGACCAACATCATGCAAATACTGCCCAATGAGACGTATTATCTCTTGACCAGATTTATCCAAATGTATGCCACCATATACGCCACTATTGGTCTGTCGATTATTTTCACCATCCAGCGCACAACCGTTGTTGCTGCCATTGTTGTTAGCAGCGAAACCATTATGCTTGACATCGTGACCATTTGTAGTGCTATTGCTATGTCCACTAGATTGTTGAGCAACCTCATCTGTGGCATCACCAGCAGTGGCACCACTAGCGCTATCATTGGTAGCATTTTCACTGCTGCCAATAGGTAGCTCGACGGCAGGATTTTCTGTAGTAGTACCAGCAGCAGAAGTGGAACTGTTACCACTAGCTGATGTTGTATTCTGCATGTTCATACCAATATCGTTACCACTGTTGTTATCGATTAATTTATTATTATTGCTATTGCTATTACTGTTGCTGTTGCTGCTGGAGTTGCTGTTGTGTGTATCCGTCGCTGTGGACGACAGTCTATTTGTATCTGTATTGGTTTTGCGACTCAACTGCTGTGATTCACTTCTTTGATCCGTTGTATAATTACTACTTGAATTCTGTTGGTTGTGCTGTTGCTGTTGTTCTTGTTGTTGTTGTTGCTGTTGTGCCGCTCTAGACGTAGATGCTACGTTTGAATCGACAATCGATATTGATATTGATCCACCTGAGCGACGTCCCTTTTTGCGCGGCGGCTGGTCCCCGGCTGAGGCACCAGTTGCAGCAGCCTTTTTGTTCTTTCTATCAATTTTGAGTACTTTTTGGAAACCGCACGGCAACAAGCAGCCACTCACTCAGCTCTCCTCTCTCTCTCTGTCTCTCTTTGTCTATCTGTCTACTTCACACTTCACACCACCGTGTCCCGTGTATCGGCTTACTTTGCAATATCACACGTCGCCCTCCACTCTGAATGATTTCAGTGTCTCGATTTCGATGCCGATCCTCTGCCAATGTGCATAACTAATATTAACGAAAAAAAAAAATTATTGAACGACAAATAATATAAATTAAATTAAATTGTGGAAATTGATTAATTTTTGTATAATAATTTAATTCAAAATTAAAATAAAAATACAAATTACAAAATGCATCTTCCATTCAAACTATATATATGTGTGCATATATATATGTATATAGACTACATATATACTCTACAAAAGACTATATACACATATGTATATTGTTTCTGTTGAAATACGCAAAGTAATTGTATATATACATACGTGAATGTACAATATTTACGCAGTACACTGAACAACAGATTCTTATCTTATCCTGTTATTATTAATTCTTATATTATTATTATTTTTTATAAGCCAAATACACATTTATTTATATATAATAAAATATTAATATATGTAAAATAGTTTACGGATTTCTAATCAACACGTAATAAAATATATGTATGTATGTACATATATACATACATTAATGACGAATTTACATACATAAGTATGTAAATTAATATGTTGTATTTATAATTTTAATTATTTTATTTTTTATCAGCAGTTAAATAAATAGTTTTCTTTAACAATTTTAATTCAAAACATACAAAAAAAAAAATTAGCTTTGTTTTAGATTATGTAGACATGTATGTACATATGCATACATCAATGATGTACATATGTATAAAGAATATTCCAATCATAATAAAAACTACACTACCTACGCATAAGCGTTCATACATACATACAAAGACAAAAACATACATACATACATACAGATGTAGAAAATGCATTTTCTATGTACTTTGTAAAACAGAGGGCTTCGGCCATACATACATAAACGAACACTTTCGTGTTTCAACACACACAGACACAAGCCGAACGCTATAGTTAAAGGGAAGCGTGTGTGCCAGAAAGGGAACAATTGCATTCAAAACAAAAACAAAGCAGAAACAAAGCTGGTGCTGCTGGTGTACACAAACACATATGCACGCATCGTTCGCTCATTCCATGGTCGTAGCTATTTTATATATGTACATACACACACACACACATAAATATGTATAAGTAGATACGTATATATATTTATGTATGTATTTCCTGCATACATATATGTATGTATATTCACACCTATTTTCATGAAATGCACAAGTATATTTTCTATTTCTTTATATAGCTTCAATCAACTGTAATTCTTACTCTAACAATTTATTGGGTTACGAATTCGACAACTTCCTATTCTTTGTGTCACTCTCGCACACACAACACACACACTTAGCAGTATCACCATCTGCAAAATGTAAAAACAAAAACGCACTGCCACACAAGCATACACATTTAAAATTACATATGTATATATATGTACGTACATAAATACAGTAAACTGCATACATATATACAGCTTATTTTTATTTCATTTCTGCATTTCGTTTCTTTTTCAACGTCATCTGTGTATACATTAGTATACGTATTTATTTCCTTAATCCTTAATTAGTTTAATCGTATAAACTGCCTATGAATTATAAGTATGTACTTTTTATATGCACTTTCAACTAAAAACAACGACAAATGGTCACACAAACGATAAAACGAAAAAAAATTTAGTTGCGGTGTGACCAAAGAAGATGAACAATAAAATACTAGTATCTTTCATATGCCAAAATACGATACATATTTAAAATATAAAAGACGATGCGTAATTAATCTATGATTTCTTTATTTATATTTATGTAATTTTTAACAACAAATATATTTAGCAGTTTATAACAAAATTTACAAATATACAGGAAAAACTGTATATTAATTTTTTTTAACAGAACTCTGAGTTTAAACTGATTTTCTTCTATTTGCTAAAATACTCGTTATAAAGAATTCACCAGCTTTATAAGAGCTTCGTACGAGTGGTCCACTGGCAGTATATAGGAATCCCAGCTCATTTCCACGGGTTTCCCAATGTTTGAATTTTTCAGGTGTAACATATTCGATTACTTTAAGATGTTTCTTTGTCGGCTGCATGTATTGACCCAATGTTAGACATTCAACTCCAGCTTCTCGTAAATCCAGCAAAGTTTGCTCAACTTCTGCATCAGTTTCGCCGAGACCTAACATTATAGAACTCTTTGTAATGAGATTCGGATTAAATAGTTTTGCCTCGCGTAACACTTTAAGAGTTTGTCTATAATGTGCACGACGATCGCGCACATATGGCGTTAGTTTTTCCACGGTTTCAATATTATGGGCATAAACATCAAGGCCAGAGTTGGCAATTGTCTTCACACATTCTAAATCACCGCGAAAATCTGGTACCAAGCATTCCACAAATATATTCGAATTCCTGCAAGATAATATAGGTTCAATTAAATAATTAAACAAGAAATCAAAATCTTCTGCGGGCCCTTGCAGTATTAAAAGAAAACTTTTCATACAAAAACTAAATTTTTTTATATAAAATGTTCTCTTTCTTCACTTACCGTATCTTTATTTCACGCACAGTCTCCGCAATATGTTTCGAGCCACCGTCGGGTAAATCTGACAACAACAAAGAAAATGAAAATTGATAATTACCAGCAGACACTGTAAGAACTTACCATCTCGATCAACAGATGTCAAAACAATATAATCTAATCCCCAAGAGGAAATCGCTTTGGCAGTATTCACAGGTTCATTCACATCTAATGGCGGCGGAGCACGCGCAGTTTTCACCGAACAGAAGCGACAGCCTCTAGTGCAAGTGTCACCCATGAGCTGTAATCACAGATTTAGCTCAATGCGTGTGTGTTATCAGCAAATAAAGGTCACAAAGATCTTACCATAATTGTAGCTGTCTGTGTGCCATGTTCGCCACCACCCCAGCACTCTCCAATGTTAGGGCAACGTGCTTCTTCGCATACAGTGGATAGTTTAAGGTCTCTGAGTTGTGATTTTATTTTAGCGTAATTCTTCCCCATTGGGATCGTCGTTTTTAACCATGGTGGCAGACGAAGGTATTGGTTTTCGCCTTTCTCACGACGCAATTTACCCTCGTAGTTCTCCCATTCTTCATTTGAATTATCGGAATTTTGTATAAAATCTTGAAAATTGGGTCCTTTTGAGAGCCTGTCTCTAATTTCTTCTAGTTTTTCGGCGCGAGTTGAAGCTGCACGCTGCAAATCAGATAACAAAATAAAATTAATTATAATAATTATAATATATCATAGTAACTTACAACCAAACTGGTAATTGGGGGAGCATTAAGTCGTCGCAACATTGTCTATATAAGTATTTTAATTTTTAAGATTTTACCATCAGCTGTTTATAATAAATAAAACTTACGAAATAAATGGCCACAATAGCGCACAGAGTTGCAAAGCAATCGATTGTATTTGAGTAATTATCGATATTTCAAGTAGTTATATTTAAATCATATTATAAAATTAAGTCACATATATTTTATACTACTATTGCATCGCTTATTTATTAACATAATAATTTAAGAAGCTAACGAATATGTATTTTGTATACCCTAGAAAATATCGATACATCGATATTTCTGCTGCATCTAATTGAAAAATTTGAAAAATATTTAAAAAAAATTTTTAAATATAAAACCATTAAATTTAGTTGCCAATGATGTAGAATTCTTTATTTTCAAATGTTTATATATACATATGCATGCATGTTTTTATGAAAAGTTTTTAAGAATAGATAAATGGCATAGCGAAGTACCATATAGATAGTTTTTTGTATAATTAAAGCCATACATAAATGTCCATCGAAAAATAATAAAAATGTAGGACGGAAAACATAAGATTTATGTGCAGATATTGGTAATAGATTTCATATATATTTACACACATGTAAGTATTTCGACGCATGATTGTATTTTTGTCCGTTATTCGATACCTTATGCAATATTTCAATGCCGAATAAAGCGTGAATAAATTACATAGACGTTTCCATTGCATAAAGCTCTGGATTTTTGCCTTAACTTAAACATTTTAAACAATCTATATTAGGTTTTTTTTTGACAAACTAATGGAATGATGCTATATGTACGTAATTAAGCAATGATTTCATTTAAATATTAAAAACAATAACCTAATGCTAAAAAAAAACTGTTATTTTCGTTGCATTTATATGTCATCGTGCTTCTCTAGCTCGCAGTTAAAAGTATTTCTAAAAAATTGTCTTAGAAACGATCCTTGGATGTAGCGCTATATTCCAATTCATTAAGATTTTGAATTTCTTGAAGTTCCTGGAATTTTTCATGATCACGTATATGGGCATAATTTGCCGATAGACACATCAAATAATGAACTAGGCTAAGAATGACCAAAAGTGTTGAGATCGTGGCCAATACAAACATGACTTCGGCATTTTCAACTCCATCCTTGCAAAATGCTTTCTTCTTGTATTGTTCACAGACCTTCATATCCTCAAGCTTAGTATTTGGTGGAAACATGAAATCTGAAAATAATCATAAAATAAAATAAAAATAAAATAAAAATTCTTTTACAAGACAGTTTAGAACTTACGAAATTGTGTCAAGTCAATGCAACTTTGAGAATGTTCCACACTGGAGCACATGTTCCAGAACATTGTGTAAATGAATGTGACGATCACCAAGAAGCACAAAATCAACGTCCACACAAAGTTAAGCAAGTATGTTATGCCCATGAGTACAGCGCAGGAGATGCGACCGCCAACACGAGATCGCCACGCGCGATAAACTTTATAACGAGTTGCGCCCGTTGCTAGAAAGCCGACAAAGAGTATCATGAAACCAAGTGCAGCCATGCCAGCGCCAATTATAACAAATATCATTTGTATTGCTTCAATCCTATAAAGAAAATTATATATAATAACAGTTAACATATTAAGTAGACAATGTGTCTGTCTTACCAAATGAGACGTAGATGAAACACCTGATCCATCATGATAACCGTTAGCGATGCTCCACGGTACATTGTGCCACAGAAGATGCCAACGCCGAGCAAACACATAAGTGTCGCTATAAGCGTTGCATATGGTATACGTGCCATACATGACTGGCAGCAATCGGCTGAAAGTATTCCAAATGATTATTAAGAAATTTTACATGTATTACATATACATATATACATAGATAGCTACATGGATCATTATAATATACTCGTAGTGCTAAGTACAAAACATATGCATGAAAGTTCTAATGGAGCGAGCTCTGACTTCTATTTTACAGGTGAACATAAAAATGTACAAATCAAAACAAACTTTTAATGTGACAAATTAACACACAATGAAGTCATTGCTAAATGTGATTCATACAGAGTGATCACTGTACTATACGAGTGTAGATAAAAACTGGATTGCTTAACATTGAGCTGTGAATGAATTGTTCTGAATATATACATATATATTTTTTTATATTATTTATATATATTTTTAAATTTTATATATATTTATATTTATGTATATATTTTTTTTATATCTGCAAATATCTAAAGAACTTTTTATAGATCATAACGATTTTACAACATTTACAGGCAATGCAAGCAAAGGCTATTTACTGTGATAAGGCCAATTTCTTACAAGTGTGTGTGTGTGTGTGTGTGTATGTATGTATGTATGGCTATGTAGTGTACATGAAGTATAAACGAGCAAACTCTGTGCGTAATTCTTTAGGTGCTTTTCTTGCTGCGGCGTTCTGTCGATGTCGACGTTGACGCCGTCATTTTATCGTCGTCCTACCTTCACCACCGCGTTCTGTGTACCTATCCAAGGAGTTTTCCGATTGATATGTACTATGACGTCGATTCTGATAGGGATTATTATTATAGGCGCGCGTTAACACCCCACCATCGTCTTCGAAGTTCGTTTCAAGTAGAATCTCTTCGCGTGGATCCCGTACGCGATCACGATTATTATTATTGCCTCTACCAGGCATATTGCTGCACACTGGAATATCAATTCGATCGAAGTTATTTTTTGAAATATAACTAAATTAGTGAACTCTATGTTTCACGCAACAAATGAAGGAAATTGAAAGCGCTCTTTCACCGTGCGTCTAGTTCAATGTTTTTTAATAAACTCAGCACAAATATTGTGAATCATGCTCAACGCAATGAAATGTCATCGAAATCTCTTAATTTTCATCAACTTCGTATCGCGTATGTGTATGTATCCACTGAGCCCCTCTCACACACTAACTAAAAGTTCGACATCGACTCCATGTCGACATTGTCGAACTCTCACATAAGCTGACCGCGCTTGTGCTTTTGCTCGCAATCGTCGTGTGTTAGAGAGGTGCGGTTGTGACTCTGGAGAGCAGATACACAGCTGCTTATCTTACACATACACATGCATATCTTATCAATGTGTCTCTCTTTCGAGCGAGAGCAATGACCATTCGAATTCGAAAATGCTATAACTACTATTGCAGAGTCTCTTCACATTCAATTGAAGTTTAATTGAATTAAAAGGTCAATATAGCTAAACCACACTTAAGCACATAATTTAAGTTCAATCGGTCAACATAATAATGCACTAAGAGAAATTTGTTAACTGTTTTATATTTTTAATGTTGATTAATATTAATACATCTAATTAATATTCAATGATAAATATTAATCAGGGAAATACATTTAACGGATATTTCATTCTCCTTAATAAAAATATTATTATATAATATATATGTTTTATTTTAAAATAAATGCACATTCCCATGCAAATTCAATTTTTGTTATTAATTCATCGAACTTGTAAAATTAAATATTAAACACTTACGCATATTGCTGATTTATTTTAATAACTGATAAGAACTGAAAATATTACACAAATTAAAAACAATGTACAATTTATTTGAATTTGTTTTTAACAATTTGATAAATGTAAACACAACGTCAACTGAAGTTATTTTTTGTTTACATGTGGCTGAACATAGTAAATACGTATGTATGTGTGTGTATGAATGCTGCTCAATGAATGTGAATGTCGATGGAGCAAACGCAAAGTACGCTTACAAAGCGAACTCAAACCAGTTTATGAGTTGTGGCCCAGCCTATGCGTAACAAAACAGAAAGCGCACTAGCCAAATTCTAAAAAATCATTTAAATTGGCTTATTTATACTTTTTTTGATTTATTTTCATAAAATAGCAATCATGTTTTCACACACAAATTTATTTACTAAGCTCGCAAATAAAATAAACAAAGTTTAACTAAATTTTGCAGCACTGACAAAAAAAACACTTTACTCGTATGTATGTACCAGAAATACTAGAGATGCGTTAGTAGGACATCGATTATTTATGTGGCATATCGATATTAGACAATAATTTTATAACGATATTTATAGCTATGTTTATAGGCAATTAATTGGTTTCTTATTATAGGCAGTTAAATTTAAATAATGGATCATTTTTTCTTTATAATATAATTTAAAGAAAAAATATAAAACAGTTAAGAACGGTAACTATTAAGCAATACAAAATATTTATACTTTTTTCTTAATAAAAACTATTAATATACTAAATGATTTTGTACTTAATACAATAATATAAAATTCCTAAAATAAATTGATTGATAAATTGAATAAATCTAAATTAGCATACGATTATGCCAAGGCGCAGGCGCCGCCTTGGGTGTCATTACATTGCAGTCGAACTTTTTGCTACCAATCAAAGGAGCGCACTTTAGTTTCATTTGCACTTGTGGCAATTGCGAGAGTCGATCTCTAACCGTTAACGGTAGATCGTCATGGTCGGGAAAGTGTGTAGATATCCCGTTTGCTTGCGTGTATGTAACACCTCCGCCTTGAGCTTCTGGTATAACGGAAATTACTGATCCATCACAGAATTGTACTTGCACAACTCCATGAGACAGCTAAAACAAAAACAAAATTAATTTCATAAATTCGAAAATGATCTTTAAGCTCTATAAGAGCGGCTATAAGAATAACATACTTCTGTAGCAGTGCCAACGCCTGGTATATTCAGACGTTTTATTGGCACATTTTGTTGGGCTGCCATTATCTGGTTTCCAATGATATCACTGCCGCTACGCAATGATGAAATTGTACTAATGGAAAAATTTATTGATGTCTACAATGAGAAAAATATTTCATTATAATGAAAAAATGTAAATAAATGCAAGCTATAAATTACCTGAGATTTAGGTGTGGAATATGCGAAATTTGTTGTATCACGCAGTCCGAGATCAGAGCGTTGCGATGCTTGTACTTGTTGTGTCGGCCGACGACCAATTATAACTGGGAAGCATGTATTGTTGCCAGTCTGAGCCAGCTCCAAAGCATTAGATATACTCAGACAATGAGCAAAGCATTCATTGCTATGCTCAATAAAACTCTTTGCCCGAGAGCTAGACTGATCCGTCAATAGTAATCCATTGTCATCATGTACTTTGATACCTTCACTGGGCGACTTTGTGAGCTTTGCGCCACTATAAAAATTCATCTCGAAATCTGCCATGTTCTCCATTAAATGACATTTGGCCAAGGCGCTAAAGTACGTCACTTTTGGTGTTTTGCTCTTCACCAAGCCCACAAATCGTGCAGCATAGACGTATTTCTTCCAATATTTATTGGGTAAATTGTCATACGTATAAGTACAATCATTATCGGTGGCATGATATACTGCAGGTTGCTCTTTTATTGCTAGACCTCTGCAAAAGAAAAGATTAATAAATTTACTTGAAATATGATTAAGTTTAAACTTTCTTACCTTCCCGGATCCGGTTGATATATGATTATACGACGACCATCATTAGATATGCGACAGATATCGACAACGCGATCTTCATTCATTTTACTTTTATATTTGATAAATTCGATAACAACTTCGCCGCCTGTTAAAATGCTCATGATGGCATTTTTTGTTTTATAGCGCGTCGGCTGCAGTCGCTGCGTACTGAGCGGCGGCACTGAGATACGCTCCTTGTTCTCATCTGTGGCAGCAGCTTTCGCTTTTTGTTGTGCGGAATGTGCTTGGAATTGTGGAGCATTCTCTCTTTTATGCTGCCAGTCCATGTTCATGTTTTCCATGGCATCGGCAGAGCCTTGTCTACATGGTAATGGCTGAGCATAATTGTGTCGCTGTTCCTGATGGAAGCCATAGTTCTCCTGAATCTGTGGCATCATTGGTTGTTGTTCCATCGACCGCAGTCTGTGTGAGTTTTTGGAATCATCTAAAGAAGAATTAAAATGTAAATATTGCCAACAGATTGTATCTCATTTTCACTTACTGCTGGCAAATGTTATGATTCCACTATCGCCACTGGCCACACTTTGACCGTAAACTTCTGATGTTGAAGCTGGTGTAGCATATGACATAATACCGCTGGAAGATCTCAACATAAATGGATGCCTTAACACTTGCTCCAGTGAGATGCGTTCATGTGGATTCTTGCGCAAGAGTTTATCGATTAGATCACGTGCCTCATATGACAAATGATTGGGCATCGTATAATCCGAGTGCACAACTTTATTAAGTGTCGCTTGCACAGCATCTGTGTCGAATGGTGGACGTCCAACCAATATTGTATACAGCATACAACCAACACTCCATAGATCTGCTGGCAATCCGTGTGACATATGAGAAACAACTTCTGGTGAAATATAATTGGGAGTACCACACATCGTCATATGTCGCTCATCTGGTCGCTTAAGCTGCGTTGCCAAACCAAAGTCAGCGATCTTCACCTGCATGTCTTTGCTTAGTAGTAAATTTGATAGCGATATATCGCGATGCATAATGTTATGAGAGTGCAAGTACAGCAGCCCAGCTACCACTTGCCGCAGTATGGATGCTGCCTCCTCTTCGGTGAAGGGACGCTTTAACTGCTGATTCATGTATCGCTGCAATTCCCCATTGTCAGCCAGTTCCAATACTAAATACACATAATTCACATCTTGAAAGAACGTAAACAATTGCAGCACAGATGGATGCTTTAGCCTTGAATGTATTTCCACTTCTTGGCGCACACGATTTGTTAGGCCACTGCCATGGATTAACTTTTTGTCGATCTGTTTATAAATTATTTACAAATTAAACAAGATTGGTTGATATTTTAAAATAAAATCACTTTTTTTTATACACAGACCATTTTGATCGCAACATCTTGATGTGTGCGCAGGCATTTTGCTCGATAAACACACGCGAAGCCTCCTTTGCCCAGCAGGTGCTGTACTTCGTATTCCTATAGACACAACACATAGCACAACAAACAAATAATTATAAATATAATAATCGATAATTGACGGTAATATATTTACATCAATGGTTTCACCATAATTCCTATATGGTAACATAGTTAACTATGTTTTTGTTTATATTTTACTTTTTTTAAGAAACAAACAACAAGAAGCCGAAAAACATTTAAAAGAGAAACGCCAACTTAATAGTGTTGGAAAATAATTAATTATATTCAATGCTAGAATGGCAGCCTAACTAATCGGTATTTTCGATAAAACTGTGATGCACTTTATTTTCAATATGTCAATTCGATTACAATTAATCGATTACATACAAATTCAATTTGTTTATGTTGATTTTGTATTGCTAAAATGAATAAAAAATAAATTATTATAAATTAAATATATATATATAAATAGTCAATATGTTAACTTTATTAATTTTATTTATCCCATTTGAATAGATTTTTCAGTGAGAGCCAGCACTATTTAATGCAAATTAAGCCAACATTACTCTTTTTTTTAACAGTTATTGATTTTGAAATAAAAATAACGCATATTCGTTGTGCGCTCTGGGAAATTGTATATATGTTTTGTTTGTTGCATTGGAATTCATAATTAACGATTTTTACAATTTTTTTCGATTTGCATTTATACAAATTGCACAATTTTGGATACAATTATTTTCAGTCTCACGCAGATTTCTTTTTATTTTATTTTATAGTAATTGTTATAAACATATTTATTCTTAAACGGCTTGATTTATATATATATATATATCTGTATATATATATATATGTAGGTTTATTAAAAAATATAAGCTTTTTAAAATATATATATATTTGTTGTTGTTTGTTGTGTTGTTGGGTGCATTTAGTACACATTTTACTTGATAAATTCTTCTTTAATTTACAATTTTATTTAAATACCTAACACAATAATCATCATTTATAGTTTTTAGTTTTTTTTTTTTTATACGAACAACATGCATATGGATGATGTGTTGCTAAACTAATTAATACTATTATTACTAACTTATTATTATAATAATAATAATATTTAAATATATGTATATATTATATAAATATATTTATATATATACTTGTGTGTATGTATGTGTGTGTAAGCATATATACTTTATATATATATAACAATTTATTTAATATTAAAATGCTAATCTTTAACTGCTTTACAATTTCTGATTTGATTTGATTTTATTTCTCTTGTTAACTAAACAGAAATTTTAATAATTAAAATTTAAAACTCAATATTTGATTGACATCTGAAAATAAAGTAGTCACAGTTTTATCGAAAATACGAGGCTGCCATTCTAGCATTGAATATAATTAATTATTTTCCAACACTATTAAGTTGGCGTTTCTCTTTTAAATGTTTTTCGGCTTCTTGTTGTTTGTTTCTTAAAAAAAGTAAAATATAAACAAAAACATAGTTAACTATGTTACCATATAGGAATTATGGTGAAACCATTGATGTAAATATATTACCGTCAATTATCGATTATTATATTTATAATTATTTGTTTGTTGTGCTATGTGTTGTGTCTATAGGAATACGAAGTACAGCACCTGCTGGGCAAAGGAGGCTTCGCGTGTGTTTATCGAGCAAAATGCCTGCGCACACATCAAGATGTTGCGATCAAAATGGTCTGTGTATAAAAAAAAGTGATTTTATTTTAAAATATCAACCAATCTTGTTTAATTTGTAAATAATTTATAAACAGATCGACAAAAAGTTAATCCATGGCAGTGGCCTAACAAATCGTGTGCGCCAAGAAGTGGAAATACATTCAAGGCTAAAGCATCCATCTGTGCTGCAATTGTTTACGTTCTTTCAAGATGTGAATTATGTGTATTTAGTATTGGAACTGGCTGACAATGGGGAATTGCAGCGATACATGAATCAGCAGTTAAAGCGTCCCTTCACCGAAGAGGAGGCAGCATCCATACTGCGGCAAGTGGTAGCTGGGCTGCTGTACTTGCACTCTCATAACATTATGCATCGCGATATATCGCTATCAAATTTACTACTAAGCAAAGACATGCAGGTGAAGATCGCTGACTTTGGTTTGGCAACGCAGCTTAAGCGACCAGATGAGCGACATATGACGATGTGTGGTACTCCCAATTATATTTCACCAGAAGTTGTTTCTCATATGTCACACGGATTGCCAGCAGATCTATGGAGTGTTGGTTGTATGCTGTATACAATATTGGTTGGACGTCCACCATTCGACACAGATGCTGTGCAAGCGACACTTAATAAAGTTGTGCACTCGGATTATACGATGCCCAATCATTTGTCATATGAGGCACGTGATCTAATCGATAAACTCTTGCGCAAGAATCCACATGAACGCATCTCACTGGAGCAAGTGTTAAGGCATCCATTTATGTTGAGATCTTCCAGCGGTATTATGTCATATGCTACACCAGCTTCAACATCAGAAGTTTACGGTCAAAGTGTGGCCAGTGGCGATAGTGGAATCATAACATTTGCCAGCAGTAAGTGAAAATGAGATACAATCTGTTGGCAATATTTACATTTTAATTCTTCTTTAGATGATTCCAAAAACTCACACAGACTGCGGTCGATGGAACAACAACCAATGATGCCACAGATTCAGGAGAACTATGGCTTCCATCAGGAACAGCGACACAATTATGCTCAGCCATTACCATGTAGACAAGGCTCTGCTGATGCCATGGAAAACATGAACATGGACTGGCAGCATAAAAGAGAGAATGCTCCACAATTCCAAGCACATTCCGCACAACAAAAAGCGAAAGCTGCTGCCACAGATGAGAACAAGGAGCGTATCTCAGTGCCGCCGCTCAGTACGCAGCGACTGCAGCCGACGCGCTATAAAACAAAAAATGCCATCATGAGCATTTTAACAGGCGGCGAAGTTGTTATCGAATTTATCAAATATAAAAGTAAAATGAATGTAGATCGCGTTGTCGATATCTGTCGCATATCTAATGATGGTCGTCGTATAATCATATATCAACCGGATCCGGGAAGGTAAGAATGTTTAAACTTAATCATATTTCAAGTAAATTTATTAATCTTTTCTTTTGCAGAGGTCTAGCAATAAAAGAGCAACCTGCAGTATATCATGCCACCGATAATGATTGTACTTATACGTATGACAATTTACCCAATAAATATTGGAAGAAATACGTCTATGCTGCACGATTTGTGGGCTTGGTGAAGAGCAAAACACCAAAAGTGACGTACTTTAGCGCCTTGGCCAAATGTCATTTAATGGAGAACATGGCAGATTTCGAGATGAATTTTTATAGTGGCGCAAAGCTCACAAAGTCGCCCAGTGAAGGTATCAAAGTACATGATGACAATGGATTACTATTGACGGATCAGTCTAGCTCTCGGGCAAAGAGTTTTATTGAGCATAGCAATGAATGCTTTGCTCATTGTCTGAGTATATCTAATGCTTTGGAGCTGGCTCAGACTGGCAACAATACATGCTTCCCAGTTATAATTGGTCGTCGGCCGACACAACAAGTACAAGCATCGCAACGCTCTGATCTCGGACTGCGTGATACAACAAATTTCGCATATTCCACACCTAAATCTCAGGTAATTTATAGCTTGCATTTTTTTTACATTTTTTCATTATAATGAAATATTTTTCTCATTGTAGACATCAATAAATTTTTCCATTAGTACAATTTCATCATTGCGTAGCGGCAGTGATATCATTGGAAACCAGATAATGGCAGCCCAACAAAATGTGCCAATAAAACGTCTGAATATACCAGGCGTTGGCACTGCTACAGAAGTATATTATTCTTATAGCCGCTCTTATAGAGCTTAAAGATCATTTTCGAATTTATGAAATTAATTTTGTTTTTGTTTTAGCTGTCTCATGGAGTTGTGCAAGTACAATTCTGTGATGGATCAGTAATTTCCGTTATACCAGAAGCTCAAGGCGGAGGTGTTACATACACGCAAGCAAACGGGATATCTACACACTTTCCCGACCATGACGATCTACCGTTAACGGTTAGAGATCGACTCTCGCAATTGCCACAAGTGCAAATGAAACTAAAGTGCGCTCCTTTGATTGGTAGCAAAAAGTTCGACTGCAATGTAATGACACCCAAGGCGGCGCCTGCGCCTTGGCATAATCGTATGCTAATTTAGATTTATTCAATTTATCAATCAATTTATTTTAGGAATTTTATATTATTGTATTAAGTACAAAATCATTTAGTATATTAATAGTTTTTATTAAGAAAAAAGTATAAATATTTTGTATTGCTTAATAGTTACCGTTCTTAACTGTTTTATATATTTTCTTTAAATTATATTATAAAGAAAAAATGATCCATTATTTAAATTTAACTGCCTATAATAAGAAACCAATTAATTGCCTATAAACATTGCTATAAATATCGTTATAAAATTATTGTCTAATATCGATATGCCACATAAATAATCGATGTCCTACTAACGCATCTCTAGTATTTCTGGTACATACATACGAGTAAAGTGTTTTTTTTGTCAGTGCTGCAAAATTTAGTTAAACTTTGTTTATTTTATTTGCGAGCTTAGTAAATAAATTTGTGTGTGAAAACATGATTGCTATTTTATGAAAATAAATCAAAAAAAGTATTAAATAAGCCAATTTAAATGATTTTTTAGAATTTGGCTAGTGCGCTTTCTGTTTTGTTACGCATAGGCTGGGCCACAACTCAAAAACTGGTTTGAGTTCGCTTTGTAAGCGTACTTTGCGTTTGCTCCATCGACATTCACATTCATTGAGCAGCATTCATACACACACATACATACGTATTTACTATGTTCAGCCACATGTAAACAAAAAATAACTTCAGTTGACGTTGTGTTTACATTTATCAAATTGTTAAAAACAAATTCAAATAAATTGTACATTGTTTTTAATTTGTGTAATATTTTCAGTTCTTATCAGTTATTAAAATAAATCAGCAATATGCGTAAGTGTTTAATATTTAATTTTACAAGTTCGATGAATTAATAACAAAAATTGAATTTGCATGGGAATGTGCATTTATTTTGAAATAAAACATATATATTATATAATAATATTTTTATTAAGGAGAATGAAATATCCGTTAAATGTATTTCCCTGATTAATATTTATCATTGAATATTAATTAGATGTATTAATA
This sequence comes from Zaprionus obscuricornis, assembly GCA_037044475.1. Lineage (NCBI taxonomy): Eukaryota > Metazoa > Arthropoda > Insecta > Diptera > Drosophilidae > Zaprionus > Zaprionus obscuricornis. The sequence goes on along the minus strand of JBAMBR010005000.1, from coordinate 18,519 downwards.
TTAATCAACATTAAAAATATAAAACAGTTAACAAATTTCTCTTAGTGCATTATTATGTTGACCGATTGAACTTAAATTATGTGCTTAAGTGTGGTTTAGCTATATTGACCTTTTAATTCAATTAAACTTCAATTGAATGTGAAGAGACTCTGCAATAGTAGTTATAGCATTTTCGAATTCGAATGGTCATTGCTCTCGCTCGAAAGAGAGACACATTGATAAGATATGCATGTGTATGTGTAAGATAAGCAGCTGTGTATCTGCTCTCCAGAGTCACAACCGCACCTCTCTAACACACGACGATTGCGAGCAAAAGCACAAGCGCGGTCAGCTTATGTGAGAGTTCGACAATGTCGACATGGAGTCGATGTCGAACTTTTAGTTAGTGTGTGAGAGGGGCTCAGTGGATACATACACATACGCGATACGAAGTTGATGAAAATTAAGAGATTTCGATGACATTTCATTGCGTTGAGCATGATTCACAATATTTGTGCTGAGTTTATTAAAAAACATTGAACTAGACGCACGGTGAAAGAGCGCTTTCAATTTCCTTCATTTGTTGCGTGAAACATAGAGTTCACTAATTTAGTTATATTTCAAAAAATAACTTCGATCGAATTGATATTCCAGTGTGCAGCAATATGCCTGGTAGAGGCAATAATAATAATCGTGATCGCGTACGGGATCCACGCGAAGAGATTCTACTTGAAACGAACTTCGAAGACGATGGTGGGGTGTTAACGCGCGCCTATAATAATAATCCCTATCAGAATCGACGTCATAGTACATATCAATCGGAAAACTCCTTGGATAGGTACACAGAACGCGGTGGTGAAGGTAGGACGACGATAAAATGACGGCGTCAACGTCGACATCGACAGAACGCCGCAGCAAGAAAAGCACCTAAAGAATTACGCACAGAGTTTGCTCGTTTATACTTCATGTACACTCACATAGCCATACATACATACATACACACACACACACACACACACACACACTTGTAAGAAATTGGCCTTATCACAGTAAATAGCCTTTGCTTGCATTGCCTGTAAATGTTGTAAAATCGTTATGATCTATAAAAAGTTCTTTAGATATTTGCAGATATAAAAAAAATATATACATAAATATAAATATATATAAAATTTAAAAATATATATAAATAATATAAAAAAATATATATGTATATATTCAGAACAATTCATTCACAGCTCAATGTTAAGCAATCCAGTTTTTATCTACACTCGTATAGTACAGTGATCACTCTGTATGAATCACATTTAGCAATGACTTCATTGTGTGTTAATTTGTCACATTAAAAGTTTGTTTTGATTTGTACATTTTTATGTTCACCTGTAAAATAGAAGTCAGAGCTCGCTCCATTAGAACTTTCATGCATATGTTTTGTACTTAGCACTACGAGTATATTATAATGATCCATGTAGCTATCTATGTATATATGTATATGTAATACATGTAAAATTTCTTAATAATCATTTGGAATACTTTCAGCCGATTGCTGCCAGTCATGTATGGCACGTATACCATATGCAACGCTTATAGCGACACTTATGTGTTTGCTCGGCGTTGGCATCTTCTGTGGCACAATGTACCGTGGAGCATCGCTAACGGTTATCATGATGGATCAGGTGTTTCATCTACGTCTCATTTGGTAAGACAGACACATTGTCTACTTAATATGTTAACTGTTATTATATATAATTTTCTTTATAGGATTGAAGCAATACAAATGATATTTGTTATAATTGGCGCTGGCATGGCTGCACTTGGTTTCATGATACTCTTTGTCGGCTTTCTAGCAACGGGCGCAACTCGTTATAAAGTTTATCGCGCGTGGCGATCTCGTGTTGGCGGTCGCATCTCCTGCGCTGTACTCATGGGCATAACATACTTGCTTAACTTTGTGTGGACGTTGATTTTGTGCTTCTTGGTGATCGTCACATTCATTTACACAATGTTCTGGAACATGTGCTCCAGTGTGGAACATTCTCAAAGTTGCATTGACTTGACACAATTTCGTAAGTTCTAAACTGTCTTGTAAAAGAATTTTTATTTTATTTTTATTTTATTTTATGATTATTTTCAGATTTCATGTTTCCACCAAATACTAAGCTTGAGGATATGAAGGTCTGTGAACAATACAAGAAGAAAGCATTTTGCAAGGATGGAGTTGAAAATGCCGAAGTCATGTTTGTATTGGCCACGATCTCAACACTTTTGGTCATTCTTAGCCTAGTTCATTATTTGATGTGTCTATCGGCAAATTATGCCCATATACGTGATCATGAAAAATTCCAGGAACTTCAAGAAATTCAAAATCTTAATGAATTGGAATATAGCGCTACATCCAAGGATCGTTTCTAAGACAATTTTTTAGAAATACTTTTAACTGCGAGCTAGAGAAGCACGATGACATATAAATGCAACGAAAATAACAGTTTTTTTTTAGCATTAGGTTATTGTTTTTAATATTTAAATGAAATCATTGCTTAATTACGTACATATAGCATCATTCCATTAGTTTGTCAAAAAAAAACCTAATATAGATTGTTTAAAATGTTTAAGTTAAGGCAAAAATCCAGAGCTTTATGCAATGGAAACGTCTATGTAATTTATTCACGCTTTATTCGGCATTGAAATATTGCATAAGGTATCGAATAACGGACAAAAATACAATCATGCGTCGAAATACTTACATGTGTGTAAATATATATGAAATCTATTACCAATATCTGCACATAAATCTTATGTTTTCCGTCCTACATTTTTATTATTTTTCGATGGACATTTATGTATGGCTTTAATTATACAAAAAACTATCTATATGGTACTTCGCTATGCCATTTATCTATTCTTAAAAACTTTTCATAAAAACATGCATGCATATGTATATATAAACATTTGAAAATAAAGAATTCTACATCATTGGCAACTAAATTTAATGGTTTTATATTTAAAAATTTTTTTTAAATATTTTTCAAATTTTTCAATTAGATGCAGCAGAAATATCGATGTATCGATATTTTCTAGGGTATACAAAATACATATTCGTTAGCTTCTTAAATTATTATGTTAATAAATAAGCGATGCAATAGTAGTATAAAATATATGTGACTTAATTTTATAATATGATTTAAATATAACTACTTGAAATATCGATAATTACTCAAATACAATCGATTGCTTTGCAACTCTGTGCGCTATTGTGGCCATTTATTTCGTAAGTTTTATTTATTATAAACAGCTGATGGTAAAATCTTAAAAATTAAAATACTTATATAGACAATGTTGCGACGACTTAATGCTCCCCCAATTACCAGTTTGGTTGTAAGTTACTATGATATATTATAATTATTATAATTAATTTTATTTTGTTATCTGATTTGCAGCGTGCAGCTTCAACTCGCGCCGAAAAACTAGAAGAAATTAGAGACAGGCTCTCAAAAGGACCCAATTTTCAAGATTTTATACAAAATTCCGATAATTCAAATGAAGAATGGGAGAACTACGAGGGTAAATTGCGTCGTGAGAAAGGCGAAAACCAATACCTTCGTCTGCCACCATGGTTAAAAACGACGATCCCAATGGGGAAGAATTACGCTAAAATAAAATCACAACTCAGAGACCTTAAACTATCCACTGTATGCGAAGAAGCACGTTGCCCTAACATTGGAGAGTGCTGGGGTGGTGGCGAACATGGCACACAGACAGCTACAATTATGGTAAGATCTTTGTGACCTTTATTTGCTGATAACACACACGCATTGAGCTAAATCTGTGATTACAGCTCATGGGTGACACTTGCACTAGAGGCTGTCGCTTCTGTTCGGTGAAAACTGCGCGTGCTCCGCCGCCATTAGATGTGAATGAACCTGTGAATACTGCCAAAGCGATTTCCTCTTGGGGATTAGATTATATTGTTTTGACATCTGTTGATCGAGATGGTAAGTTCTTACAGTGTCTGCTGGTAATTATCAATTTTCATTTTCTTTGTTGTTGTCAGATTTACCCGACGGTGGCTCGAAACATATTGCGGAGACTGTGCGTGAAATAAAGATACGGTAAGTGAAGAAAGAGAACATTTTCATACAAAAACTAAATTAGTTTTTATATGAAAAGTTTTCTTTTAATACTGCAAGGGCCCGCAGAAGATTTTGATTTCTTGTTTAATTATTTAATTGAACCTATATTATCTTGCAGGAATTCGAATATATTTGTGGAATGCTTGGTACCAGATTTTCGCGGTGATTTAGAATGTGTGAAGACAATTGCCAACTCTGGCCTTGATGTTTATGCCCATAATATTGAAACCGTGGAAAAACTAACGCCATATGTGCGCGATCGTCGTGCACATTATAGACAAACTCTTAAAGTGTTACGCGAGGCAAAACTATTTAATCCGAATCTCATTACAAAGAGTTCTATAATGTTAGGTCTCGGCGAAACTGATGCAGAAGTTGAGCAAACTTTGCTGGATTTACGAGAAGCTGGAGTTGAATGTCTAACATTGGGTCAATACATGCAGCCGACAAAGAAACATCTTAAAGTAATCGAATATGTTACACCTGAAAAATTCAAACATTGGGAAACCCGTGGAAATGAGCTGGGATTCCTATATACTGCCAGTGGACCACTCGTACGAAGCTCTTATAAAGCTGGTGAATTCTTTATAACGAGTATTTTAGCAAATAGAAGAAAATCAGTTTAAACTCAGAGTTCTGTTAAAAAAAATTAATATACAGTTTTTCCTGTATATTTGTAAATTTTGTTATAAACTGCTAAATATATTTGTTGTTAAAAATTACATAAATATAAATAAAGAAATCATAGATTAATTACGCATCGTCTTTTATATTTTAAATATGTATCGTATTTTGGCATATGAAAGATACTAGTATTTTATTGTTCATCTTCTTTGGTCACACCGCAACTAAATTTTTTTTCGTTTTATCGTTTGTGTGACCATTTGTCGTTGTTTTTAGTTGAAAGTGCATATAAAAAGTACATACTTATAATTCATAGGCAGTTTATACGATTAAACTAATTAAGGATTAAGGAAATAAATACGTATACTAATGTATACACAGATGACGTTGAAAAAGAAACGAAATGCAGAAATGAAATAAAAATAAGCTGTATATATGTATGCAGTTTACTGTATTTATGTACGTACATATATATACATATGTAATTTTAAATGTGTATGCTTGTGTGGCAGTGCGTTTTTGTTTTTACATTTTGCAGATGGTGATACTGCTAAGTGTGTGTGTGTGTGTGTGCGAGAGTGACACAAAGAATAGGAAGTTGTCGAATTCGTAACCCAATAAATTGTTAGAGTAAGAATTACAGTTGATTGAAGCTATATAAAGAAATAGAAAATATACTTGTGCATTTCATGAAAATAGGTGTGAATATACATACATATATGTATGCAGGAAATACATACATAAATATATATACGTATCTACTTATACATATTTATGTGTGTGTGTGTGTATGTACATATATAAAATAGCTACGACCATGGAATGAGCGAACGATGCGTGCATATGTGTTGGTGTACACCAGCAGCACCAGCTTTGTTTCTGCTTTGTTTTTGTTTTGAATGCAATTGTTCCCTTTCTGGCACACACGCTTCCCTTTAACTATAGCGTTCGGCTTGTGTCTGTGTGTGTTGAAACACGAAAGTGTTCGTTTATGTATGTATGGCCGAAGCCCTCTGTTTTACAAAGTACATAGAAAATGCATTTTCTACATCTGTATGTATGTATGTATGTTTTTGTCTTTGTATGTATGTATGAACGCTTATGCGTAGGTAGTGTAGTTTTTATTATGATTGGAATATTCTTTATACATATGTACATCATTGATGTATGCATATGTACATACATGTCTACATAATCTAAAACAAAGATAAATTTTTTTTTTGTATGTTTTGAATTAAAATTGTTAAAGAAAACTATTTATTTAACTGCTGATAAAAAATAAAATAATTAAAATTATAAATATAACATATTAATTTACATACGTATGTATGTACATTCGTCATTAATGTATGTATATATGTACATACATACATATATTTTATTACGTGTTGATTAGAAATCCGTAAACTATTTTACATATATTAATATTTTATTATATATAAATAAATGTGTATTTGGCTTATAAAAAATAATAATAATATAAGAATTAATAATAACAGGATAAGATAAGAATCTGTTGTTCAGTGTACTGCGTAAATATTGTACATTCACGTATGTATATATACAATTACTTTGCGTATTTCAACAGAAACAATATACATATGTGTATATAGTCTTTTGTAGAGTATATATGTAGTCTATATACATATATATATGCACACATATATATAGTTTGAATGGAAGATGCATTTTGTAATTTGTATTTTTATTTTAATTTTGAATTAAATTATTATACAAAAATTAATCAATTTCCACAATTTAATTTAATTTATATTATTTGTCGTTCAATAATTTTTTTTTTTCGTTAATATTAGTTATGCACATTGGCAGAGGATCGGCATCGAAATCGAGACACTGAAATCATTCAGAGTGGAGGGCGACGTGTGATATTGCAAAGTAAGCCGATACACGGGACACGGTGGTGTGAAGTGTGAAGTAGACAGATAGACAAAGAGAGACAGAGAGAGAGAGAGAGGAGAGCTGAGTGAGTGGCTGCTTGTTGCCGTGCGGTTTCCAAAAAGTACTCAAAATTGATAGAAAGAACAAAAAGGCTGCTGCAACTGGTGCCTCAGCCGGGGACCAGCCGCCGCGCAAAAAGGGACGTCGCTCAGGTGGATCAATATCAATATCGATTGTCGATTCAAACGTAGCATCTACGTCTAGAGCGGCACAACAGCAACAACAACAAGAAGAACAACAGCAACAGCACAACCAACAGAATTCAAGTAGTAATTATACAACGGATCAAAGAAGTGAATCACAGCAGTTGAGTCGCAAAACCAATACAGATACAAATAGACTGTCGTCCACAGCGACGGATACACACAACAGCAACTCCAGCAGCAACAGCAACAGTAATAGCAATAGCAATAATAATAAATTAATCGATAACAACAGTGGTAACGATATTGGTATGAACATGCAGAATACAACATCAGCTAGTGGTAACAGTTCCACTTCTGCTGCTGGTACTACTACAGAAAATCCTGCCGTCGAGCTACCTATTGGCAGCAGTGAAAATGCTACCAATGATAGCGCTAGTGGTGCCACTGCTGGTGATGCCACAGATGAGGTTGCTCAACAATCTAGTGGACATAGCAATAGCACTACAAATGGTCACGATGTCAAGCATAATGGTTTCGCTGCTAACAACAATGGCAGCAACAACGGTTGTGCGCTGGATGGTGAAAATAATCGACAGACCAATAGTGGCGTATATGGTGGCATACATTTGGATAAATCTGGTCAAGAGATAATACGTCTCATTGGGCAGTATTTGCATGATGTTGGTCTCGAGAAATCCGTAAAAACTTTAATGGGCGAATCAAATTGTTATCTGGAACATCCGTCGGCCACAAAGTTTAGGGAGCATGTCTTGGTTGGTGACTGGAATAAAGCTGATGCCGATCTCAAGGTTAATTTTTAATAAATTTTTTCTTTTTTTTTTTATTATTATTATAATTAAAATTATTTATTATAATTTGCTTTTATAGGATTTGGAGCCATTAATCGATAATGGTAAATCATCAACAATTACGGAAATGAAATTTATATTGCTGGAGCAGAAATATTTGGAGCATTTGGATGATGGTAATCCGTTAGATGCCTTACATGTGCTACGCATGGAATTAACGCCATTGCAGCACAACGTTTCACGTGTTCATCAACTATCCTCATTTATGATGTGTTCGACCAATCATGACCTCTATCAGCGTGCCAAGTGGCAGGGCAAAGGTATCACATCACGTACGCATGTCATGGACCGTTTGCAAACATTTATGCCACCATCGGTAATGATGTCGCCACGTCGATTGCGCACATTGCTACAACAGGCAGTTGAGCTGCAGAGCCAGAATTGTCCCTGCCATGATATGGCATGGGAGACAAATTTGCAGACAGTGTCATTGCTAACAGATCATTGTTGCACAACCGATGGTTTTCCCATGCAGACAATACAAGTTTTGACCGACCACTGTGATGAGGTCTGGTTTTGTAGTTCTCTCCCGATGGGCTCAAACTTGCAACGGGCAGTAAAGACTCCACTGTGATTATTTGGGATGTAGATCCATATAAGCTAACATTAAAGCATCGTCGTGTACTTGCCGATTGTCAGGCACAGATAAATGTAAGCTTTGTTAGCTGGAGTCCCGACTCCAAGCTAATTCTCGTTGGTGGGACTGAGGATTCACATGAGCTATTCATTTGGAATGTGGACGATGGAAAGTTGGTTGTTAAATTCTCACAATCCCTGGAGGATAGTCTTGCCTGTGGCGCCTTCAGTCGTGATGGCAATCATTTTGTCTGCGGCGGTCAAAAGGGACAGCTTTATCTATGCGATCTTAACGGCACCTTAGTCGATTCCTGGGAAGGTGTACGTGTCAACAGTGTTGCCTTTAGAGCGGATAACAAAACTATATTAGCTGCCGATAATCATTTTCGTATAAGAGGGTAAACTTATCGAATATTAATCGAATATAATAATTACTTTAAATGTTCTCTTTGCATTTACAGCTATAACTTTGATAATCCACACTCCGACTTTGATGTATTGCGAGAGCCACATCCCATAATGACATTTAGCATTAACTCAGCGGATCGTTTGGCCTTGTTGAATGTCTCCAATCAAGGCCTACATCTCTGGGACATTGAGGATAAATGTTTAGTGCGTCGTTTTCAGGGTATCCGACAGAGCAACTATGCAATACATTCATGCTTTGGCGGCGTTAATGAAAGTTTTGTGGCCAGTGGCAGTGAAGATAAGGTTGTGTACATTTGGCATCTGAAGCGAGAGGAGCCATTGGCTAAATTGGCCGGTCACACGAAGACAGTTAACTGCGTCTCATGGAATCCAGTGTATCCGTCCCTATTAGCCAGCGCCAGCGATGATGCCACTGTGCGCATATGGGGACCCAAACCCACGGGCAGCAGTGCAACGACAGAGAGCGATGATTGTTCATCCAGCTCATCATCGTCCTCATGGAATATGACCTAACTCCACTAACAAAAATTTCATTATGTGGCATAATGCGTAAAATATTAGAGGGTTGCCATTCTGCAGTTGTCGTTATCGTTGTCGGACTAGATACATATATATATATAGATATATATATATATGAATTTTTGGGGTTTCTTAGTCGTTAGCTTAAATTCTCAAATTTTATTCTTGAAATGTAGAGTAAACATTTATATTATATATGCAATAGTTATTGTATTTTGATTAGTCACGCAGGAAGTCTATATTATTTTCATCGTTTCTATTTTTAAATAATTTAGTTCATTTGCAGTCCGTCAACGTGTGTCTGTGTATGTCTCGTATCATGTCGTATCATGTCTCTGTGTGTGTGTGCGACCCTCTCTAATTGCGTAATTCTACACAAATAATTTATAATGATGAGGATGGAGGATAGAGGATGATGTTGATGTTGATGATGATGATGACTCTGAATTAGCTCTAAGTAACAAAAACAAAAAAAAAAACTCCCAATGTCGATCTAAATTTTTGTGGTGCAATACTGTGGGTTGTGTGCCTGCAACCAGATTATATTTGTTGCAGTGCCCAACTATAGTAGCACTAGGACTGCCATTACAATAAAATGTGTATGAGCAGCATGACTTACAATTAGCATTAAAAATATTAATAATAATTAAGATATATATTGCATTGTCTCACACACATGATCAGACACAATCAAAAACAAAAACAAAATAACAAAACGATATAAGTACGAAAAAATGTATATGGATTCTGTTCAAAAAACTTAACAAATCAAATCAAATAGTATTTTCTTTATCATATGTATGTTTTTATATTTTAACATGCCTGTGTTTCGTATTTCATATTGGCTTTTAGTTTTTATTCAATTTCTAAATTGATTCACCTTTTGCCATTTTTAATAACTTTATTTAGACCAAATTTACATAAAAATTTGGTTCTAATTAATCATTTTTATAAGAGTTCTATTTAGAATATTCTAATTTTATATAATTATTCGAAACATTATGCAAAAGGTTATTTGATATATAAATATTTTAATTGTTCATATATATATACACCTCAAACATATATTGTTCATAAAGGAAAGGCTTTAAACTCAGCTACTTACATATATAATGAGAGGTCCCTTCATATCCCTATTTAATTTCAGTAATCGATACTTGCAATAAAACAAATAGTGCTATATACTATATATCAGATATCAGACATTAATAATTGGGGATTAATTGAATGGAAATAGTCGGTAGGAATGATTAACTTTTACTATTGATCCAAAAATAAATGATATTGACATCCTTTTCCAATTATGTTTATTTTTATTTTTCAAATAAATTAAATCAAAAACAAACCGTGAGATTTTTACATATATACAATAAGTTTATAACTTAATTTTAATTCATAAAAAAAACTAGAATCTTAATCAAACTTGACTTTATATATTACTTATTTAAATAAAGCCACAAAGAATATCAAAGTTAATCGAAAATTTTTAAATATGTTTTTAAATATTCCGCACTTTCATATTCAATATTCATGTTTCGATAGCTACCGTTATCGATATTCTTGAACGACAGTCAGCTGTTCGTGACTTGCATGCAATTAACACTGAACTCTAAATAGACGCGCACAGTGAAAACATTCACATTTCTGTCGGATTTGTTGAAATATTTAAATCAAATGGCTTCCACGGGAGATAGTAAAGTTAGCCTGCGGAAACTCGACTATCCGTTGTGCGCCATAGAAGCACTTTCTCGTTTAGGTTTGCTAATATATTTGTATTTCTTGAAATTAAAATATTTAGTATTGAAATACAAATGTTGTTCTTGCAGAGACACTTATCGCCAGCCGAAATAAACAGAATCAGGTCATGCAAATAATTTCTGAATTCATTTTCTTGGAGCGCAGCAAGGATGGAGATGCGCGCAAAATGCAAACATTAGGTCAAAGTCAAATGAATATATATCAGGAGTTTCAATTGATTCTGGCTCTCATTGACTATTTCTCCAGGCCAGGTCGGGATGCTACACGAAATGCAATATTTCTCTCGCTGTTTGGCAGTCATTTGACGTCACAACGCTCCCGACTCTTGTGTAGACTTATAAGTACCGCTGTCTCTGGCTCAGTAGCGCCTTTGCTTTCCTCGGCTGGCACATGGATGCAACAAGTTGGTTGCAAAACGCAACCTAGCCTAGAGGTTGCTCAGCACATTGTTAGTGATTTCATATCATTTTCACGTAAAACTCCTGAACAGTTAAAACATCTGCCCATGGTGGGCTCACACTTTGCAGCCAACTTTATGGTTGCTGTAGCCGATCTCTACTTAAATGAGAAGCGAGCAGGCCTCTTAACACCGCCACCCGATCCACTTCTTGATGCAATCACTGAATGGACAACTGAAAATCCACTGCTCTGTCAAGCACCACAACAACCTCTTGTATTACCTGCTGGCGCCATTGCCATGCCATTCGCCACACCACTGGCAGGTCTGCTGCGTTGGGTAGTGCTCGCACCATTAGTCTCAAATCGACCAGCATACAGCCAATTGCACTTATCACTATTGCAAACATTGATGCAGTTGGTCAACAGTGGTGACTCTACGCCCTTGCATGCTCAGGACTTAATGCAAATTGTAACGTCACTGCAAAAGTACTGTACACGCCTTGCCGAAACCAACGTGGCGCCCGAAGAGGATGCTGCATATTTAAAATGCATGGAACGTTTTGCCCAAGCTGTGCAGATAGCCCTTGCCTCTAATTGTATTACGAATCAGGTGCAGCTATTCTGCGTGCTGGAGACCCTACCGCAACACACACTTATGAAAATAGTGCTTGCAGCGCATAAAAAGATTTGATTTATGAAATATACATACATTAGTTTATTAGTAATTAATTATAATTAATTGTTCATTTATTTGATGAAATAAGTATTTTTCATCTCTGAAAATGTTTTTACTTATTATTGTATATATATACATGTATGTGAATTTTAGTAATTAGTATTTTAATTTTAATATTTGCCAGCATACTTGGCGCTGAAATATAGAAATTATAATGCTGCTGCTTGTATTTTCAATGTATTTTATAGTAAAAAATTCTATGTTATTCTTTAAAAAGTGAATTTTCATCTTATGATAGAAAAATTATATTCAAAAAGAAATCAATAGTAAGTTAATATTCAAAAAAGAATTTTCATAGTGCTGCCGGACGTATTGAAATGAGTCCAGGATCTATATCTGTCTACTGCGCAGGACATAAGGAAGAGAAAGCGAAAGTGAAATGGTTGAAAATCAATATTGTGGCATTATTCAAACACTTGTATAAGCACATAATATATACAAATTTGTTGTTGTGGGACCAATAGAAGGCAGGGAAACCCGCGCATTGCATTAGAATGCAATGAACTCAGTGCCAAATCGTGACTTCATGGAGGTGCATCCATTGCATCATCATCAGCCACATTGTAAGCAGCAATGCTTTGTTTTTACAGAAATTGGAGATATCGAGATACCAGTGGAAATATCAAAGTTCGGAAGCGGAAGTGAGAAAATGATGTGCTCCAATGGCGGAATGCAGGCATACAACTGTAAGAAGGACTCTTTCAGTGATTCCTCTGGGGAACATCTTGGTCATTCACGCAGTCGCAGAATTTTAGTTGGTTTTTGCCTTGTTTTAGTATGTATTGCTATGGCCGGTGGTATACCATTGGCCTTGCAGTTGCGTTCCTCATCATTGCTGGAGGCACGTTTGTCATTTATACGACGTCTGTTAACGGAATCGCCGTTGATTGAGGGTTCTTGGAAGCCACCAAGTGGCATAAAGGTGAACAATAGTGGCTTAGCTGATATACGGCAGAATCACATTGGCGCAGTGCTCTGGCCCATTACTGTGCACTGTGGTGCTCAATATTTGGATGCAGTGCAGCTTGCTTTGGAAGGCATCGATGAGGCAAAACGGATTACGGCTGCCACCAGTTCAATGCATATCGTCGAATCCGCCGATGAGATGGAACAGACACATATCAGGGGCGAAGTAGCCGTTCTAATGGGCATCGATGGTGGACATGCATTGGGCACCAGCCTTGCGGTTCTCCGCTCAATTTATTTACTGGGTGCTCGGTTTGTTTCCATAACCAGCTTGGAATGCACAACTCCATGGGCTACCGCTGCCATACGAAGACGTGAATACCTCATAGAAGAGAATGCAACCAATTCCTTCGACGAATTTGGAAAGGTAAGTAAGCTGTGGGAATGCATTGAAATTAATATTAACTTCTTTTGTTTTTTCTCCATAGACTATGCTTTACGAAATGAACCGATTGGGAATGTTAGTGGAGATTTCGGAACTAAGTGAAACGGCAATGGTAATAGCCCTACGTACTGCCAAGGCACCAGTGCTGCTAATGAATGCAGCACCACTTTCTCTGTGCAATAATGGCACAAATGTAGCTTCCATACCTGATCATGTGCTCAGGTAACTACAGGCTGCGACTATATGTATTATATTATTCAAAAATATTCATTAGTTTTGATTGCATTTTAGTTTACTGCCGGAAAACGGTGGAGTTATCTTATTGAATTTGGAGCGATGTGGTGAACGTTCGATTAGTGTACGAGAAGCTATACTCGCTATTAACTATGTACGAAAGGTGGCTGGAGTGGACCATATTGGACTAGGTGGTGCCCCTAAAAGTTATGCTCTATTATTGGCCGAATTGGCGCGTGATCGCGTTTGGGGTAATGCAGCTATAAAGAAACTTGTTGGTGGTAATGTCATGAGAATTCTACGCGAAATTGAGGCCTTGAAAAATCGTATGCCTTTATATGAAGAGTGGATACCAAATGAATCGATTGAAAGTAATTCGTATTGTCGTTATCCAGAGACATAAAGTATAACAAAATTTTGTGAATTGTGATTTAAATCCATATATATTTTCAGTGCTTGGAAAACTGTAGATAAATAAATCACAAATTTATGTAGTTATATTCAAGTTGTAATTATCTGAAATATATGCAAATTATCATCGCCATGGAAGAAAAGGTACGTTATTTCGAAATTTTTAATATATTTTTATTGCTTGCTATTTAATAATAACATGAAATAAAACGTTTCGTTCACATATGTAATTCATTCGGCACAAATTGAGTGTACTTACAATAAGTAAATTGATGCTATTGCTAAAAATCGAGTATATATATTGGAACGATCGAGTTTAATAGTAAATATATAAATATGTTGCAGTTATAATACATTTATACAAGTTAAGCCTAAGTATGCGAGTGCTGCGATAAATTTAATTATCACAATCGCTTGGCTTAATTGACATGAATGCCCGTTCGGATGCCGAGAGTAAAGGATATTACTTCTCTTTCTGGTGCACGCTCATTGAACTCACGTTTCATAATTTTCCTTGACAAAAGATCTTCATTTGCATCGGTAAATGTTATTGGATTTATGTCTAGATTGCTCAGATCTCGCTTACTTCTTGAGTGATCAACCTCATCATCATCTTCCAACTCGAAAACATTGTTATCAGTCAATGCTAATTTATTAATTTCATTAAAGAATTGACTTTTTGCGTCTCGCACTGTCCTATCAAAACCAGGGTTACTAAGAGGCGGCAAATATGTAGCAGGTATTGGCGTTGAGCCCTTGTAAGTATCAGGGCACCGCGGATCTACAGATCCCGGATAACAGTAGACTGGAGTTGTTTCCGGCGGGGAAGGTGTTGTTTTTGGTTTTTGGGGACAACGAGGATCTGTGGATCCAGGATAACAGTTTGGCTTGGATGTTGTTTTAGGAGGTCTAATTGTTGTTGGCGGTAGATAAGTAGCTGGTTGACAGTCGGGATCAGAAGAGCCTGGATAACAGCGTGGTGTAGCTGTAGTTTTTGGCTGTTGAGGGCAACGAGGATCATTTGAACCAGGATAACAGTTGGGTCTTGACGTTGTTTTTGGTTCTTGAGGGCAGCGAGGATCTATTGACCCTGGATAGCAGCTGGGCTTCGATGTTGTTTTGGGCTCTTGGGGACAACGAGGATCTGTGGATCCAGGATAACAGTTTGGCTTGGATGTTGTTACGGGAGGTTTAATTGTCGTTGGTGGTAGGTAAGTAGCTGGTTGGCAGTCGGGATCAGAAGAGCCTGGATAACATTGTGGCGTAGTTGTTGTTTTCGGTTGTTGTGGGCAACGAGGATCATTTGAACCAGGATAACAGTTGGGTCTTGACGTAGTATTGGGCTCTTGAGGGCACCGAGGATCCGTTGATCCTGGATAGCAGCTTGGTTTGGATGTAGTTTTGGGCTCTTGAGGGCACCGAGGATCTGTTGATCCAGGATAGCAGCTTGGTTTAGACGTTGTTACACGAGGTCTTAGTGTTGTTGGTGGTAAGTAAGTGGCTGGCTGGCAGTCTGGATCAGGAGAGCCAGGATAACAGCGAGGCTTTGATGTAGTTTTAGCTTCTTGAGGGCACCGAGGATCTGTTGATCCTGGATAGCAGTTTGGCTTGGAGGTGGTTTTGGGCTCTTGAGGACACCGTGGATCTGAAGAACCAGGATAACAATTTGGTTTTGATGTTGTTATAAGAGGTCTTATTGTTGTCGGTGGTAAATAAGTAGCTGGTTGACAGTCGGGATCAGAAGAACCTGGATAACAATTGGGCTTAGCTGTAGTTTTAGGTTTCTGAGGGCACCGAGGATCCGTAGATCCTGGATAGCAGCTGGGCTTTAATGTAGTCTTGGGCTCCTGAGGGCACCGAGGATCTGTTGATCCAGGATAACAGTTTGGTTTTGATGGTGTGTATTGATTTTCTGGAATCTTAGTCGTTGTAATGGGAGGCAGATATGTAGCTGGCTGGCATTCCGGTGCCTTTGACCCTTCGAAGCATCCAGGCTTTCGAGTTGTTGGTACTTTCGGACATCGTGGATCAGGTGATCCCGGGAAACAGTTCAAACATTCTGGATCACTTGATCCTGGATAACAGCCTGGGGTTGAAGTTGTCTTTGGTTTCTGTGGACAACGAGGATCCTTTGATCCAGGATAACAGCTTGGTTTGGAAGTAGTTTTCGGCTGTTGTGGGCACCGGGGGTCAGTAGATCCTGGATAGCAGTTTGGCTTCGAAGTTGTTATAAGAGGTTTTACTGTTGTTGGTGGTAGATAGGTCGTTGGTTGACAGTCGGGATCAGAAGAGCCAGGGTAACATTGTGGAGTAGTTGTTGTTTTGGGCTGTTGAGGGCAACGGGGATCAGTAGATCCCGAATAACAGTCTGGCTTTGAAGTTGTTACACGAGGCCGAACTGTTGTTGGTGGTAAATAAGTGGCTGGTTGACATTCAGGGTCTGGAGAGCCAGGATAACAACGAGGCTTTGATGTAGTTTTCGGCTCTTGAGGACACCGAGGATCCGTTGATCCAGGATAGCAGCTTGGTTTGGAAGTTGTTATTGGTTCTTGAGGACAGCGAGGATCAGTTGATCCTATATTGCAGATTGGCTTTGATGTAGTTTTCGGTTCTTGAGGACACCGAGGATCCGTTGATCCAGGATAGCAGCTTGGTTTGGAAGTTGTTATTGGCTCTTGTGGACAGCGAGGATCAGTAGATCCAGGATAACAATTTGGTCTGGACGTTGTTACAGGAGGTCTCCTTGTTGTTGGGGGTAAGTAGGTAGCTGGTTGACAATCTGGATCAGGAGAGCCAGGATAACAACGAGGCTTTGATGTAGTTTTGGGCTCTTGAGGGCATCGAGGATCTGTGGATCCAGGATAGCAGCTTGGCTTGGATGTAGTTTTAGGCTTTTGTGGGCACCGAGGATCCGTTGATCCTGGATAGCAGCTTGGTTTGGATGTAGTTTTGGGCTGTTGAGGACACCGAGGATCCGTTGATCCTGGATAGCAGCTTGGTTTGGATGTAGTTTTAGGCTCTTGTGGGCACCGAGGATCCGTTGATCCAGGATAGCAGCTTGGTTTGGATGTAGTTTTTGGCTCTTGTGGACAGCGAGGATCAGTAGATCCAGGATAACAATTTGGCCTGGACGTTGTTACAGGAGGTTTCCTTGTTGTTGGGGGTAAGTAGGTAGCTGGTTGACAGTCTGGGTCAGGAGAGCCAGGATAACAACGAGGCTTTGATGTAGTTTTGGGCTCTTGAGGGCATCGAGGATCTGTGGATCCAGGATAGCAGCTTGGCTTGGATGTAGTTTTAGGCTCTTGTGGGCACCGAGGATCCGTTGATCCAGGAGAGCAGCTTGGTTTGGATGTAGTTTTAGGCTGTTGAGGGCAACGAGGGTCCGTTGATCCAGGATAACAATCCGGCCTGGACGTTGTTACAGGAGGTCTCCTAGTTGTTGGGGGTAAGTAAGTTGCTGGTTGACATTCAGGGTCAGGAGAGCCAGGATAACAACGAGGCTTAGATGTAGTTTTAGGCTCTTGTGGGCACCGAGGATCTGTGGACCCGGGATAGCAGCTTGGCTTGGATGTAGTCTTAGGCTCTTGAGGACACCGAGGATCCGTAGATCCTGGATAACAATTTGGCTTGGATGTAGTTGTGTAGGCTCGTGGGAGGTCAACGAGGATCTGCTGATCCAGGATAGCAACTTGGCTTAGTAGTTGTTTTGGGCTGTTGAGGGCACCGAGGATCAGTTGATCCAGGATAGCAGCTGGGCTTTGTATGTAGTTTTGGGCTCTTGAGGGCAACGAGGATCTGTTGATCCTGGATAGCAGCTTGGCTTTGTAGTTGTTTTGGGCTGTTGAGGGCAGCGAGGGTCCGTTGATCCTGGATAACAATTTGGCTTGGAAGTTGTTACAGGAGGTCTTCTTGTTGTTGGTGGTAAATAAGTGGCTGGTTGACATTCAGGGTCAGGAGAGCCAGGATAACAGCGAGGCTTTGTTGTAGTTTTAGGCTGTTGAGGGCACCGAGGATCTGTTGATCCTGGATAACAGTTTGGCTTTGATGTAGTCTTGGGCTCTTGAGGGCAGCGAGGGTCCGTTGATCCTGGATAACAATTTGGCTTGGACGTTGTTACAGGAGGTCTTACTTGTTGTTGGTGGTAAGTAAGTAGCTGGTTGACAGTCTGGATCAGGAGAGCCAGGATAACAACGAGGCTTTGATGTAGTTTTGGGCTCTTGAGGGCACCGAGGATCTGTTGATCCTGGATAGCAGCTTGGTTTGGATGTAGTTTTGGGCTGCTTGTGGGCAGCGAGGATCAGTTGATCCTGGATAACAATTTGGCTTGGACGTTGTTACAGGAGGTCTTCTTGTTGTTGGGGGTAAGTAAGTGGCTGGTTGACAATCTGGATCAGGAGAGCCA
>JBAMBR010004999.1:0-23360 GCA_037044475.1 Zaprionus obscuricornis | reverse complement strand
TTTTCATTGCCGCACTAAGACACTTTAGTTGAAGTTTTTCATTTTTACACCCTTTCAATTGTATATCCATTTTGGCCATGAGCTTGCAAAGCTCTAAAGCAAATGTAGTACATATATTTTTGATCAGCACTAACTGCCAACTATAACTCTACTCGTCGGAATTTCTGTCCGTGTTTCTTGAGCCTCGACTCGATATAAATAATTTAATTTAAATTTGGGAAAGTTGCTTATTATTTCTGTGGGCTGTATATTGATCGAAACGGGCTGAACCTGCATTATTATTTGTATCTGTATTAGTATCTGAATTTTGTACCTTGATGGTAAACTTGGCTTATAACTGTCACAAGCCGATTATTATTTTTTTAATGTAAAAAATACCAGAAGGTGTATAAAATCTTCGGTGTGCGAAATACTTAATTTTTTTTATATTGTAAGTATCTTTGGTGTTTTCGTCTCTAGATTTCGGGTTGGCGCATTTTCTTTCACAACAATTGATAGCGATGGGGCGCTTCTTTTTGATGGGAACGGGGGTGATGGGAAAAGGGATTCATTGTGAGAAAGAATCAAAAAATCCTTTGCAAATAAAATTTAATTGAGGGAGGAACCAATTGCATTCTACTAGAATCAAGCCAAGGAGGTGCCGGATGTTAAGTGTTCTACATGGCATGAGATGGAATGAGGTGGATTGAAGTAATAATGTAAGGGTAGTCAATGTGGCTCTGTTTAATGCTACAGAACTGAACAGTCAATTTAAAATTTATTATTCTCGAAAAAAGAAAAATCAACAAAATAAAAGTGTTGAAGAGAAAAAATTAGAACAAAGCAGTGAAAGAATTAAACTAAGGTGGGGGTTGAATTTGAATCTATTGATTTAATTGGATTGGTAGGTATTTTAGAACATAAACTTAACTTTACTTAACTTTATTGATTCCCATTCAGTTTTCTCTTGGTTTATTTTGTTCTTCGTTTGATATATTCTATCTCTGCAAGCATGTTTAATTGTAGAAAAAGGGCGGAACGGATGTATGAGAAGATGTGAAAAGATAGGGGTTGCCATGGAAAAAAAAAACAAAATGAGATAACAGTAAAATAATATATAAAATATAAAAAAGTAAAAATATTAATAAAATAGCAATGATTCTCAGTGATAAGGTGTAGTTAATAGATAAAGTCGAAGCAATGATTCTCAGTGATAAAATAAAGTCGATGCTAATACTGAAACTGCTCCTGTAGACTAGATTATTGAAACACCTCTGTATGATACTTATAACTGTATGTATGTAAATGCGATTCTTATATATTTAGGGAAATAATTCATATGTTCTTGTATGTTTTTTCACTGATGAGAGGAAACAATAATTATAGAAATATAAAATAAAATACAATTAAAAGGCACAAGATAGCTTGTTTTGTTTAAGTTTATTTTTATCGAAATAATAATATAAATTACAAAATACGAATCCCTTGTTTCCACTTTTTTTCGACTAACTGTGAATTTCCAGTTTTCAAGTCCAGCACTTTTTAACCCTTTTACGCACTTTTTACTTTAAAAAAGTGAACACACTCAAACATACACTAGCGCATACGTATATCATTTATAGTTAATTACTGTGCATGGGATACACACACATATGCTGTGGCAGTCGTTTAGTCCATTGTACCGTAAAAACATTTCGGCTGCGACGAGAGCTACCGGTGCGTTGGCTGACCGATGAAAACACATCGCTTCCCGTCGGTTGCTGCTACCGATTGACTTTTACCTGAACCCCTCCCTTGTCTGTGTCAGTGTGCAAAACACTTCACTTTGCATGGTAACGGTAAGCGCAGTGTGTGTTGGACGATCTTTCGAATTGCAAGTCAGGAACAGTTGGGCAACTATCAAAATATAACTTAACCCCTTCTGAAGGTGAATAAGTATATACTCATTCCCCCATAAAATTGGACTAAATGAAAGTAATTTTGGCTATGAGTAAGCGTTGCAGATATAGTATATATTAATGGAATTAAAACAAAAACAATTGTCTTTCCCGTTCAGTTTAACTGTGTCTTTCAGTTTTAAAGCTGTATTCATTTCAATTTACAGGGATTTTCGTGTTTCTACAAGTTTTTAAATGTTATGTTAGACCGGCTAAGACCGTTTTATCATTGAGGTACCATTTGTATGGTGTACTGGTATGGTGAAAACAAGATTTGGCTTTCTTCTATGTTTTAAGCGTTCAACTATATGATACAATGTTTGTCGTTGGTGATAATGTTTGCTAATAATTTAAATCAGGATAGGATTGACTCGGTCCAAGAACAATTCCTTATCTTTAATCTCTATAAACTAAGTTGGCACACTAACATTCTCACTAACTTCCTGCGTATTGTAGTAGGCTATTACTAATAAATCTCCCATATCTTTCTGGCCCAAAAAATATGCTTTGTGTAATTTTCATGCAAAAATTGATCAATAGCGAAATTGGATCTCCTGAACTAATTAGTCAGATTAAGTTTACAGTTTTGGTTAGTAATACTAGCAACTTTACTCTCATTAATCTTCCTCGTTGTTATACTAATTTTGCTCTACATAGCCTATTTAATAATAAGAATATTTCACATTATTATTAAACTCCACCACTTCTTTAAGAATGGCTCGCTATGCGGTGCGCCCCTCGGTCGCGCGTTAACATGCTGGTGCATGATGTCGCTACGACAAAATTACAGAATATGGCAAAAAAGCAAAATTATCTTCGAAGTGCCGATGTTACGGCATATACCGTATAACAAGTGAGAAAGCTACAGTCGAAAATCATGTACATAGCTTTCATGTTTTAATCCTATGTAGACAGGCTTACAGGCGAACAGTGAGTCGGACATGGTCCAATCGACCAAATGTAAAATATCATAAATAATGTTATCTATATATATTGCTATATAAAGTAATCAAAACTTTTTTACTCTGCTAATTAATTCAAGCGGAAATATTAAATTGGAAAAGTTATTTCTATAATTGACTGCAGCAATTGTGCCTTCGATTTCCGATGGTTGTCATAAGACTGACAAAATGTTCAGTTTTATTAGTTAACACCTAATGTGAAGACTATGCTAAGTCTCTCAAATTTAACCCAAAACTAACACAGAATCAAAAAACTATTATAGCAACATTTTTTGTATTTACATTAATTTCAGATTTATTCTATATTTATTGTGTTGCATGTATGCATGTGAGTCTTAGCATAAGTGTAATATTATTATTTTATCAATTAGATTTCTGTTATATCTTGTGGATGAGCGTAAGCTGTGTTCAAACTCTGTTAAAAGAGCAAAAGTAAGAGAATGTTTCAGGGAAATCCCGTGGTATATTTAAAAGCGTCATCTGTTGGCCGGTAGGGGTACTGAAGACTCGCCTAACATTCTGCTATGTTGTCATCTCCCCCTTGCTTATCCATTGCTGTGATATATAAACTCACCTCAAATCGTCACACTTTAGCCACCTCTCTTGATTATCAATTCACCTTCCTGAAAATTGATTCAAAAGTAACAAAGTCGCATAGCAATTAATTAATATATAATAGAACAGGAGGAGAGCTTAACAAATCCGATTTAACTTCCAAAAACATTTAAGCGCTATGAAAAACCAAAAAAAAAATAAAGCGCACTCGTTAGTATTCTAAAAAAAATCGTGCTGAAAAAATTGTGCTGAAATTCTCAGGGGATTTGGAAGCATAATTGGCGCGATTTGCTGCCTTTTAAATTGTTTTTATTCTCACATTTCACTACATATGGAATGAGTTTTTAACCACTTTGGCATTTAAACAAACACATTATGTTGTTGGACAAATATTGCTCGGCATCAGGACTAAGGATTGGTTGCGTCCACGTCCAAGTCCTCCTCCACGGTACTTGACCACAAAGTCATGTTAATTAACATGAGGCCAAAAGCGATTTTGAAGCGGACCCGTGTCTCTTTCCTCTAGCGGAGGACAACGGAAAGCGAATGTGAGCTCGAATACCTCTCAGCCTATTTTCGCCTGTTGCTTTTGCTTGTAATTCGCAAGTGCGGATAAAGCTGCACTCTAAAAAAAAAAATTCATCCGTACAGAAAAAAGAAAAAGTAAAAATCAAAAATGTATATTTGGCGTACCGAAGAGTTTATATTCTTTCTATAGTCAGACTAAACAGACTGTTTGTTTTCAGTTGAAACAGATAAGTTAAAAGGGGCTATATATCTTTAATTAAACTAAAAAAATCAAAATTATCTTGAGCGTGTCCAACTTGTCATAGGTTTTCAAAATTAAAACATTTTTTTTTCATACAAAAAGAAAATATTTAACCGAACATTCCTATTATAGCTATTTCAAAGAATGGGAACCAACCGAATTAGTTTACTTTCCGTATATCATATATTCATAAATTATATTGCTATACTATATAACATATAGTCACATATCATACAGCTGCCAGATTAACAAACAGTCAAAAATTGAGTTGTTGTAAGAAAAACTCGTTTGTTCGTTAAGTTATCCAGAAATTTTCAGGATTTAAGGTTAATCAAGTGACGACCTATATATCTCAAAATGTAAATCATAAATTCTGGTCCAAATCGGACTACAATATCATATAGCTGTTATAGGAACAATTGGTTGCAAATTGAAAAACATTTTACACCCTGTGAGAGACCTGCAAATGTATGTCACGTCCGTAAGGAGGCGTAAAATATACATAAAGTATACATATTCTTGATTAGGTACATCAGCCGAGTAGATTACGCCAGAACGTCAGTATAAGCACCTAGATCAGAGACTATAAGAGCTAGAGATTTTTTTTAGTAGTTTCGAAAGCTATAAGATTAGCTGACTTGTAAAGGTACAGAGGAGATATTGCAGAATAAAAGTTTTTGATATATTATTCTCAATATATTATATATATTATACGTGCTTAACTTTTAAACGTATTTTTTTTTAATTTTGACAGAAATACTTATTGTGACCAGCGGTCTTTAAGCCAAAATGATTTAGAACGAACCGTTATACTATGTATTATAGCCATTGCACCACAGTTTAATATAACTGTCATCGGAACAATAGGCCGAACATTAAGTTCAATAGGTCAGAGATGTGGCCAGCTACTGTACAAATTTAACAATAAACAATAAACAGCGACATATAGCTGTTATAGGAACAATTGGTTGCAAATTGAAAAACATTTTACACCCTGTGAGAGACCTGCAAATGTATGTCACGTCCGTAAGGAGGCGTAAAATATACATAAAGTATACATATTCTTGATTAGGTACATCAGCCGAGTAGATTACGCCAGAACGTCAGTATAAGCACCTAGATCAGAGACTATAAGAGCTAGAGATTTTTTTTAGTAGTTTCGAAAGCTATAAGATTAGCTGACTTGTAAAGGTACAGAGGAGATATTGCAGAATAAAAGTTTTTGATATATTATTCTCAATATATTATATATATTATACGTGCTTAACTTTTAAACGTATTTTTTTTTAATTTTGACAGAAATACTTATTGTGACCAGCGGTCTTTAAGCCAAAATGATTTAGAACGAACCGTTATACTATGTATTATAGCCATTGCACCACAGTTTAATATAACTGTCATCGGAACAATAGGCCGAACATTAAGTTCAATAGGTCAGAGATGTGGCCAGCTACTGTACAAATTTAACAATAAACAATAAACAGCGACACCATAAAATACAGCAAAACAGGAAAAGCCAGCACCTACCTGTTTGACTATTATGATGGTCTTGGAATACCTAGATACTTTAATTTGGATACTATATCGCATAATTTGCACATGGGCAAAATAGGTAAAGTTGTCTATTCCACATGTTCATAGACCGTCTATCTTAGTCGACATTAAGAATGTTCCAATATTCGTCGAACTTTAAAATTGTGCTCTTAGTGCATTGTTTTATAATTGATTTTTAAAGGCTTTGGGGTGTGACAAATATACGAAACGAACTTGATTTGCCTAAAACTAATGCAATAGTTTGCAAAAGATTTGAAGTTTTTAGGTTTTAATGGTGTTTCAATTTTGGTGTTTCAAATGAGGAACAGACAGACTAACGGATTTTGTCCAATCGAGTCGACTTTTGATTCTGAGCCCAATTGCTTAAAGTGTAATGATGTGGACGATCTGTGAAAATTTGGTACAGTGCACCAGTCTTGTTGCCATTTCGTTATATTTAATCTAAAAGAAAATTTGGTAGAGATCGGATCATAGATTTAGCAGTTCTGCAACTTTCAATATTGTGCATATGGGTACCGGCTATCACACCTGACTTTAGCTTTCTTACTAGTTTTTACTTTCATTTTCATAGAAGTAAGTTTGTTTTAATGTTTTCGACAAACAGTATATGTTACTATAGCTCGTCTAGCTGTCCCGATGCTTAGCTAAGCGGTAAGGAAGCTGCCTTAAAATATAATCACTTTAACAAAAAATTAAGTCTCTAGATCTAATGGTGTTCGAGATATAATATATTCATACTTAAGGCCGTTACATACATACAGTTTAACGAATATAAAAATATGTATTTATATATAAATATACACTTAATGATATATAAATGTGGATGTGAAAAGTGTGAAAATAATTGAGACATATATTTATGGAAAAATTTAGAAGAGTAGCAACGCAGCAGAAGGCATTTAATTGTGAAATTAAAATAAAAGAATTTATCAAGATTATTTTTCGCTCACGCTCCAAAGTCATACCAAAGAAGTTTAAGCTGCATTTTATTTATCTTTAAGCTATTTTCGCACCTAGTAAGCTGTGTTTGCTCCTGAGTGTAAGAATATCCCTTTCTATGTCCCCTTAAAAACGAACCAACAATTATAGTGTATTCTCATTTTCACCACGTGTTATGTATGATTCCAACATTCTCCTCAAACGGATACATACATAAGGGAGGACACATGTGTATATATAAAGAGCGAGTGAACAGCGTCTATATGGGTTCGCTCTTTACTGCATCCAAATTATGGGCTTTTTTAAAGTGGTTACCATTGACTAAGAAAAAAATATAAATTTGGCATGTCGAAGATTTCATACCAGAAAAACATTTCCGATTTTAGATAGATGTGTATTTAGACAAATATCCCCAGCTAACCAAAGAATATAATATTACATAGCTCACAGAAAATGCAAAAAGGAGCCTTGCCTTGACGTAAACAAATATTTTTTATACAAAATGTCTATATAAATGTCTATATATTTAGAATAAATATAGACCAAATTTAGCTGACAGTGAACTAGTCAATAAACTCAAAACGTGAAAATTTCAAAAAGATTTTCATACAAAAGTCGATTGGTATTCAATATTCAATTATTTAGTTTTCTACGTGAATCCAAAAACACTTGTGGCTTACTCCAGTTCGAAGATTGTATAAAAAGTTTAAGAAATCACGATCCTCTTCGGAAACATTAAACATTATTACTTTTTTAATGTAAGTAATCTTTGTTCTTAGAAGATGTAGACTTCAGTTTAATAGTGATCCGAAATGCTTTTATAGTTTCGTCAACTTAAAACGCAAGCAATCAACAATTTCTTCATCATTATTCTTACGACCAAGTACTGATATAAACCATCTGGCAATTGTGGATCTTTCTTTATCAGGGCAAATTTATCTTTTTCGGATAAGTACTTTAATTTGCTTAATAAACCCATAAACTTTTAAAGTTTGTTTTTGGTGAATTCAAAGTTTTTCAAGGACTATTTTCATCTGGGTCTGGAGTACCGAGCTGTGTGGTTAAAGACTGCACTGAGGTCTTTATAAGCCTTTGTATAAAATTATGTCATAGACCTTGGGGTCCTGACTTTTTCAAATATTTAGAAAGGCTCACCTCAATAATAAAGGAAACAAATCCCGTATTAAATATTTCAAAGTTGTCTACTATTCTTAAAATGTTAGAGAAGATCATATCTTCATAACTTCAGCTTTCGCCATTCTGCATTGATTTATGATAAATAAATCTACAAATAAATTTGAATTATCATCACTGTATAATGAATTAGTTCGTCTTATTAGTCAATAAGGATACTGTACTCTTTACGTAATCCTTAGACTTGTTTTGACGTTTGGTTTCTTTTTTTTAATTTTGTACCTCTGTGATTTTAATGTATTCTTTCTTGCAGTTTCTTCACTTAATAAATACATTTTTAAAAATTGTAACTGTGGTGCTCTATTTCTTGAGGCAGTGGGGCGTTGCAAAAATCCGAATGCGACTTAATCTGCCTACAAATAATATCCCTTGCAAAAAAATGCAGTATCTAGTTTTTAATCGACTCGGCTTTTGATCCTGAGCAAGAGTATATATACTTTTAGGGGTCGGTCACGCCTTATGGAGGTTAAATTCAATTCCTGGTGTTACAAAGTCATTACTTTTTTGAGCGTTTTCTATATTCTGAGCATTTACAGTCATAGTGTCCAAAAAAGAGTCAAAAAGAGCAGTTCTTCTTGTTACGTTTTTTTTAAAGCTTTATGATTGAAACTTACACGTCTAATGTAAATTTAGCCTAAATATATGATACTATGTAATATAAAAATAGTAATATAGACATAAACGGTCGAAAATTAAGTTTCTGTATGAAAAGTTTTCTTTTATGACTGGGAGCGTGTGACATCTTCGGCACACCGAATATAACTGATTTATTTATTAAGCTATCTGTTTAAACAAGGCTTAGTTATAACTACATTCTACAAAACATAATCCAAATAACACCATTATATCATATACATATCTGTTAAAGCATGTAACTGCCAAAAACTTGTCGATCAAGATTGGGAAGGTATAAAATCTCCTTCGAAGTTAAGATCATTTATTATACTCGGTGCCCATTGGGTACCAAGAGTATATTGGGTTAGTGACAGCAGCAAATGTATGTAACACCCATAAGGAGGTGTGGCCGACCCCATAAAGTATATATTCTGACTCAGGATCAACAGCCGAGTCGATTGGACCATGTCCGTCTGTCCGTCTGTACGTCCGGAGACTATAAGAGCTAGAGACTTCATTTTCTTTGCAATGTGCTTGTAGTGTTTACAGGCAGATCAAGTTTATTATGGATTTTTGCCACGCCTCCCACCGCCTCCACAAATCGATGAAAACCATTTTGAACACACCACTCCACCCACACCCAGTCAAGCTACATGACTGAATTTTGGTTCATAGTTACAATATGTTTGTCTAGAATATGTTTGGTACAGATCGGATTATTAACATGGAAGTTATACACATTTCAAATTCCAAAAGCTGAGAGGCGTCTCTATGGCGTACGCTTGCCTACTGTTCTCATCCCATACACTACGGCAACATTAACGTAGTGTTTTTTTTCTTTTTCACACTTGTAAAGAGTTGGGCACCAAGTATTAAATAGTCGAGCATACTCGACTATAGCTTTCTTACATGTTTTTTTTTTTTAATTTAGATGACCAGCGGTCAAAAGCCCGTTTTTGTCTTTAATTGTGTACTCTTGCTGAAAGCAGATCAAGAAGGATTCCTGCGGACAGTTTCTTGACTAGAAAATGACCAACTGGTTTCTTCCACAACTAGCTCAAAGGCTGATTGCTGGGAAAGAAAACTCGTTTTGATTTGCGTTCATTTGGAAAACCGTCTAAAATCACGCACGTAAACAGACAAACGGTCAAACATATGTACATTTGTGTCCGGTTTTGCTTTTTTGCACTTTTAATTCAATTTTTTTGTACCAACCCTCCAAATTTTCTGTTTGTTTCCTGCATTTTATTGCAAATTTCAATGTAAAAATTCTTTGTAATTTGCATAATTTTTGTTTATGTAACGTGAGACTGGACAAGGATTAAGTTCTCAACTAGTGCCGGCTGAACATCTGCTATGATTTAGCCACAGTACGCATATATATATACATATACGCGTCGTGTGGCAATATTTTGTGAGAAAATGTTCTACATAATTAAAATTGAATTGAAAATTGAGGCTAAACCGAAAAGTTTATTAGACCAAACATTACGTAATAAAGTAGTCCGATTTGGGCCAAATTGACCAAGTCTTTATCTTACAAGTTTCAACTAAATTAACAAAAAAGTTGATTATACAAATTTCAAATTTTGATCGATCGTTCTTATCGCAGCGAAATGATATAATTGTTCGTTTCGACTTATATATATATAGTTTTACCAGATAATTTTAAGAATGAGTGACGATTTTGCTTTGTAAAATATGGACAGGCGGACACTTGGGGTAAAAACAAAACAATATCGACACACAGTTCAATCGGTTGCCCAACACATATTATACTATGTACAAGAAAGCAAAGTTTTGAAAAATAGAAAACTTTTTCAGCCTTAACCAAAAACTTTCTCATACCAATAGACAATTTTCATTTACATTGCAAAGATTGTTAAAAAAAAACACTGCAATTTTTGACAATAATATATCTTATTCGATTTTTAAAACACCCTTTCCACCCTCAACCCACCCCAATAACAATACAAACTACCGACGCCATTTTGTTAAACAATTTTTACCACCACCAGCACAAAAACATACAACCCTAACCCATTGTTTTTAAAATATTTTAATTTCCTTAATTATAATGTGGAAACCCATTAAAACTTCTACAACAGTTGCAATCACCAAGTCGATTTGGCCTATGGTCTATGGTCCTAAGGAGTTTAGAACTTCGAAAATTATTGTACAAGAATTGAAATTATATGCATTTTTTTTATCCTAGTGATGGCATGAAATCGTACAGCATTACTTTACTGCTACGAACAATCCTAATTACATCGAAGTATATATTATATTCTGATCCGTAAAAGCTAAGAATCATGAACATAAAATCATAAACGGTTAACGTATAAATGTTAACCGAATAGATTAAAAACAAGAAAGAAAACCTATATTCTGTGTACTGAAGATGTCATACGCATGTAGACTTAAAAGATAACTTTCCGTAAAATTGAGTTTCGTGCTCATGTATATATCATATAGCTACCATAGGATAAGCCGGTGTAAAATTAAATTTATTAATTAACATGCAAAATTATACTTTTAAGCCTGCAAGGGCAAAACATACATATGTGGAATATAGAAACTTAAGAATTTTTAATATAAAATAATGTTTAAGCAGAATTTTATTTTTATATTCTAAAAAACAACAAAATAAATTTGTTTTCAGATATTAAAAGAATTGACGATGTGCCAACGTCCAAATATAAGGTTATTTTATTTGTGAACATGTCACTATCTCTTTCGTTCACCACTACTGACGAATTAATTTCTTCCATTGACTTACTATATTGTACATTATGATTTTAAAATAAAAAGACACAGAAAATGTTAAAGGATTGAAATTCAAATTGTTTTTAAAGATAATAAAATTGAAATAATAATAGAAATAAATTAAGATATACTAGAAGTAGTATTACTTGTATTTTCTACGCTCCTTCTTATATCTTGTTTAAACGGTATGTTGGCTACTAGTCTCTCAGCAACCACATTTTCGCGCAAAAACAGAAATGGTGACGGTTCCTATACTTATACAAAAGAACGCTCGCTGCGCACACGCCGGGAAGAAGACAATACAAGCAAAGATTGAAAGGGCTGAGTAGAGTCAAGTAAAGCCAAACACCAACGCACCACCACTCTAGCCATTTCCTGCACCCGCGCGGAATCGCCCGTCTCAGTCGATTTACCACACCACAAATGCCATAGCTGAATTTTTTGTTGAGTAAGTTTCTTCAATTTCTCCGCCAGCTACAGTTTTTTCACCTCCTTCTCTGATTCTGTTTATGTTTATGTACACAGGCTGAGTATATGAAGACTTGTATGTATGTGTGTGTTGCAGATTCTCTATGTGTTGTTTTTTAATGAAACACAACCCACTCAAGTGGCAGCTTAAGTTTCAAAATGCCAAAAGGAAAATGGGCGATGCACGGCAGCGAAAGCAGTGACGGTGACTCTGGGATTGCGAGTGGGATGGAAATGAATGGAGCTGAAGTGAACTGAATATGGAAGAAGAGGAATGGATAAAAGCAGCAGAGGCGTACCTATGACTTTGCTTATGCCTGTGTAGTTACTTTTGATGGGAAGTGCGAAAGAGACCATATGAGAAAAACGACAAATGCAATATAGCCTTAGAAAAGAACTTTTCAAAAATTATAACAAGTATTGGGGATAAGAATAAAAATAACATTTAATACGTATATGTATATACGTATATGTGTATACGTAACTTATACATGTATAATATATACATGTTTATAAATTCATCAAATCAATTGTTGTTTTTAAGCATGCTTCCTAAAAGAAAAATTAAAAATTAAAAATTAAAAAAAAAAATTAATTTGAGGCGGTTTGAAGTACAGTTTTATCTCATCATATTTTTTCAAAAGGCCATGCTTTTCAAATAAATGCACAAGCAAACAAACAAACGAATATTGCTTTAGATTAAAATTGTCATCAAAACATAAAGCACAGAAGCATGAATGAATGTCCCATAAAGTATATGTGTATAGTATATATTTTATACTATCTTAGTCTTAGTCCGGCATATATGTAAGTAATAATACATACATTATAGCAAAATTTGCCGTAAATCGCAATAATATGAAAAATCAAATATGTGCGAATGAGAATTACTTTAAGAGCACTAAAATTTTCAGGAGCAAGTGCAGTTTGATGCAGTAGTCTTTACAAATATAAGGTGGAAAACCTGTTAAAATCGATGAGTTTTTCTGACATAAATTGTTAGTACTGCCATTTAAGGATGCTTTTTTTTAATAATAAACGAATACCTATGATATGCGCATTCAATTAAACATCAGTGCTTTTAGAACCGATAAGCGTTGTCGTTGAAATGTTCAAGTCTGAATTCCAGCTCGAAATGTAATTAATGAACCGAACTGAACTTTTTTCTTTATTTATATACAAAGAATAAGAACTATAGTCTTGAAATATAATTTTATAAGATTATTTTATGCATGATAATATATTATACAAGAGATTTAACACTGTTGTTATTTTTAAATTTCTAATTTTATTAGATATGTCACAAGGTCTAATTTTCTTTGCAACTATAAATTTAAATATCGCAAACTGTACTTTTGTTAAAAGATGTAGCTCTACTAAACTTTATAGCAAAAGTCCCACACATCAAGCAAATTTCACACCCCGAAGACACTCTTACCTCTTTCGTTTCCTTTTCCATCGCGAAAATCTTTTTGATTCTCAGCCTACTACAACGAAATGATGTGCTTTCAGTCCTTTTTCTATTTTCTAAAAGGGAGAAAGAAAGAAATTTACTTTAAAAAGCTTCGTCTTACAATTTTGAACACATATATATATATATATACATGTATATATGCATATATATATATATGCATATATAATATATAATAGGTTTGTGGATATGAGAGACTGTGTGTATGTGCTGAGAACTGATACATACAAATTTGCAGATATATTCTTGTTCACGTTCAGACATTCAGAAAAAAGTGAAAAACTAGTTAAGCATTGAAAAGAAACAGAAAATGGTAAGTGCAAAGGAAATTCAAGAGGAACTTGTGTTGTGCGCAAAGGCAACGTTTGAAAAAAAATGCGAGGTGGGGCAAAGATATCAAAACGGAGCTGAATAAAGAAAGTCTGAGACTGTTGGGCGGAGCCACAAAATTCGTGGTACGTTTGGTTTAAACACCACGCCAAGCCAATCCTATTCCGAATATGGCGCGAGAGGCAAAGGCGGAGGGGTCGCGCTTGGCACTGGCTTATCGCGCTCTTTTTATTTTGTCAATACCACAGCAAAGGACTCCAGTATTTTCCATTTTCGTTTTGCTTTTATTTTTTAAGGTGTAGAGACGCCCATAAGCTCTTCGCAGCCCAGGATATTTACGGCTTCAAGGTTACATGTATCCATCGTACTTGAAAATGAAGGTTTAACAGCAATAAGGACATTGTAAAAATTAAAAAAAAAAAAAAAAAAAAATTATTTGTCTTTTTACACCCGAAAAGTATGCTTTAGTTTTTCAAGCTGCTGGACGCTCATTGTTATGTAACGCGGTACTTTGTGGAGGGTGAATGGGAAATTTACAAAAATTTCCTTTTGTAGCAATTAGCTTCTTTTGCACAGCACAACAATTTTTCCTTAATATTTAAATATTCTAGTTCCAGTTCATATTATATTCTTTGTTATGACAGGTATTTCTGGGAGGCTTGGGAGTTGCTTTAATTCTGGGCTGTTAATTATTTGATTCCCTCTGGAAAATATGCCTGTGTTTCTTTTCTTTTTACCGTTTCATTTCTTATACTTTCCCTTTTACCTATTTCAACAAGTACAATGCACAAGTACATAAGTATGCATATAAATAAGTTAACTAACAGCGATGTACATAAGCGATGTATGTAAATGCATAGTATGTATAAGCTTACACGTATACTTAGATATACTTATACAATTGATAAGTCCTTATTTACTTAAAAGCTGTTGTAGAAGTCTTGAACACGTATAAAGTAGTATATGAAGGAGCACATAAAGCTATTTGAATATTAGTAAACTGGGAAATTAACTTTATAAACATGCATATATGCATATGCACAATTAGCGTACATATGCATGTAAATTCATTTGTAATTATATTAGCATACCCATGTCACCGCATATATATATATATATATATATATATATATATATATATATATATATATATATATATATATATATATATATATTTTTCTTGCAGAGGGAATATTAATCAGCATCAACAGCAGATATTAAATCTGGTTGTTCGTATTTGGCAACTAGGAATGTCAAATATTTTTAAAATATTGGATTAACGATATTATCTTTAAAAAAATTATGATATTTTATATTTTTTCTACATTTTCCCAAAAAAGTGGTGCTGTGCGGCCACAACAATTACAGATTAGTCTTTATTAATCTAACATTATAATATATTTCATTGGACTCATTCTAACATAATTCAAGTAAACATAAATATAAGATTCAACTCTTTTTATTGTGCAGTATTCTTTGCAAATTAATCAAATTAAGGTATATAGTATTTTAAAACAAGAAAGCTAAGTTATCTTCGGCGATCCTTTGCATTCTTAAAAGAAAACTATGTATGCAAACTCAATTTTCGACCGATTGTTCCTAAGGATATAATTGTCCGCTTTGAACCAAATTTATATAAGAATATATCGTCAATAAACTCAAATTCGATGCTTACAAACTTTCTTTTAAGACTGGAAAGCAATGACATCTACTGCACGCCGAAGATAACTACTGATATATATTGTATTATATAATCAACATAGGAACGATCTGTCATACTTTGAATTTTTGAATGAAAACCTTTTTATTGAAGCCTGAAAGAGTATAACCTATTTAACCCGCTTTGCTTTATTGCTTTTCATACCCTTATAGTGGGTATATTAATTTTAGTTAAAACAGACGGAAGAGCGTACATGGTCTTTTAACTCCGGCTATTTATTCTGATGAAGAATATAAATGTTATATAAGAATATAAATGTTATATCTATTGTGGCTATATATATGCGGTGACATGGGTATGTATATAATTACAAATGAATTTACATGCATATGTACGCTAATTGTGCATATGCATATATGCATGTTTATAAAGTTAATTTCCCAGTTTACTAATATTCAAATAGCTTTATGTGCTCCTTCATATACTACTTTATACGTGTTCAAGACTTCTACAACAGCTTTTAAGTAAATAAGGACTTATCAATTGTATAAGTATATCTAAGTATACGTGTAAGCTTATACATACTATGCATTTACATACATCGCTTATGTACATCGCTGTTAGTTAACTTATTTATATGCATACTTATGTACTTGTGCATTGTACTTGTTGAAATAGGTAAAAGGGAAAGTATAAGAAATGAAACGGTAAAAAGAAAAGAAACACAGGCATATTTTCCAGAGGGAATCAAATAATTAACAGCCCAGAATTAAAGCAACTCCCAAGCCTCCCAGAAATACCTGTCATAACAAAGAATATAATATGAACTGGAACTAGAATATTTAAATATTAAGGAAAAATTGTTGTGCTGTGCAAAAGAAGCTAATTGCTACAAAAGGAAATTTTTGTAAATTTCCCATTCACCCTCCACAAAGTACCGCGTTACATAACAATGAGCGTCCAGCAGCTTGAAAAACTAAAGCATACTTTTCGGGTGTAAAAAGACAAATAATTTTTTTTTTTTTTTTTTTTTAATTTTTACAATGTCCTTATTGCTGTTAAACCTTCATTTTCAAGTACGATGGATACATGTAACCTTGAAGCCGTAAATATCCTGGGCTGCGAAGAGCTTATGGGCGTCTCTACACCTTAAAAAATAAAAGCAAAACGAAAATGGAAAATACTGGAGTCCTTTGCTGTGGTATTGACAAAATAAAAAGAGCGCGATAAGCCAGTGCCAAGCGCGACCCCTCCGCCTTTGCCTCTCGCGCCATATTCGGAATAGGATTGGCTTGGCGTGGTGTTTAAACCAAACGTACCACGAATTTTGTGGCTCCGCCCAACAGTCTCAGACTTTCTTTATTCAGCTCCGTTTTGATATCTTTGCCCCACCTCGCATTTTTTTTCAAACGTTGCCTTTGCGCACAACACAAGTTCCTCTTGAATTTCCTTTGCACTTACCATTTTCTGTTTCTTTTCAATGCTTAACTAGTTTTTCACTTTTTTCTGAATGTCTGAACGTGAACAAGAATATATCTGCAAATTTGTATGTATCAGTTCTCAGCACATACACACAGTCTCTCATATCCACAAACCTATTATATATTATATATGCATATATATATATATGCATATATACATGTATATATATATATATATGTGTTCAAAATTGTAAGACGAAGCTTTTTAAAGTAAATTTCTTTCTTTCTCCCTTTTAGAAAATAGAAAAAGGACTGAAAGCACATCATTTCGTTGTAGTAGGCTGAGAATCAAAAAGATTTTCGCGATGGAAAAGGAAACGAAAGAGGTAAGAGTGTCTTCGGGGTGTGAAATTTGCTTGATGTGTGGGACTTTTGCTATAAAGTTTAGTAGAGCTACATCTTTTAACAAAAGTACAGTTTGCGATATTTAAATTTATAGTTGCAAAGAAAATTAGACCTTGTGACATATCTAATAAAATTAGAAATTTAAAAATAACAACAGTGTTAAATCTCTTGTATAATATATTATCATGCATAAAATAATCTTATAAAATTATATTTCAAGACTATAGTTCTTATTCTTTGTATATAAATAAAGAAAAAAGTTCAGTTCGGTTCATTAATTACATTTCGAGCTGGAATTCAGACTTGAACATTTCAACGACAACGCTTATCGGTTCTAAAAGCACTGATGTTTAATTGAATGCGCATATCATAGGTATTCGTTTATTATTAAAAAAAAGCATCCTTAAATGGCAGTACTAACAATTTATGTCAGAAAAACTCATCGATTTTAACAGGTTTTCCACCTTATATTTGTAAAGACTACTGCATCAAACTGCACTTGCTCCTGAAAATTTTAGTGCTCTTAAAGTAATTCTCATTCGCACATATTTGATTTTTCATATTATTGCGATTTACGGCAAATTTTGCTATAATGTATGTATTATTACTTACATATATGCCGGACTAAGACTAAGATAGTATAAAATATATACTATACACATATACTTTATGGGACATTCATTCATGCTTCTGTGCTTTATGTTTTGATGACAATTTTAATCTAAAGCAATATTCGTTTGTTTGTTTGCTTGTGCATTTATTTGAAAAGCATGGCCTTTTGAAAAAATATGATGAGATAAAACTGTACTTCAAACCGCCTCAAATTAATTTTTTTTTTTAATTTTTAATTTTTCTTTTAGGAAGCATGCTTAAAAACAACAATTGATTTGATGAATTTATAAACATGTATATATTATACATGTATAAGTTACGTATACACATATACGTATATACATATACGTATTAAATGTTATTTTTATTCTTATCCCCAATACTTGTTATAATTTTTGAAAAGTTCTTTTCTAAGGCTATATTGCATTTGTCGTTTTTCTCATATGGTCTCTTTCGCACTTCCCATCAAAAGTAACTACACAGGCATAAGCAAAGTCATAGGTACGCCTCTGCTGCTTTTATCCATTCCTCTTCTTCCATATTCAGTTCACTTCAGCTCCATTCATTTCCATCCCACTCGCAATCCCAGAGTCACCGTCACTGCTTTCGCTGCCGTGCATCGCCCATTTTCCTTTTGGCATTTTGAAACTTAAGCTGCCACTTGAGTGGGTTGTGTTTCATTAAAAAACAACACATAGAGAATCTGCAACACACACATACATACAAGTCTTCATATACTCAGCCTGTGTACATAAACATAAACAGAATCAGAGAAGGAGGTGAAAAAACTGTAGCTGGCGGAGAAATTGAAGAAACTTACTCAACAAAAAATTCAGCTATGGCATTTGTGGTGTGGTAAATCGACTGAGACGGGCGATTCCGCGCGGGTGCAGGAAATGGCTAGAGTGGTGGTGCGTTGGTGTTTGGCTTTACTTGACTCTACTCAGCCCTTTCAATCTTTGCTTGTATTGTCTTCTTCCCGGCGTGTGCGCAGCGAGCGTTCTTTTGTATAAGTATAGGAACCGTCACCATTTCTGTTTTTGCGCGAAAATGTGGTTGCTGAGAGACTAGTAGCCAACATACCGTTTAAACAAGATATAAGAAGGAGCGTAGAAAATACAAGTAATACTACTTCTAGTATATCTTAATTTATTTCTATTATTATTTCAATTTTATTATCTTTAAAAACAATTTGAATTTCAATCCTTTAACATTTTCTGTGTCTTTTTATTTTAAAATCATAATGTACAATATAGTAAGTCAATGGAAGAAATTAATTCGTCAGTAGTGGTGAACGAAAGAGATAGTGACATGTTCACAAATAAAATAACCTTATATTTGGACGTTGGCACATCGTCAATTCTTTTAATATCTGAAAACAAATTTATTTTGTTGTTTTTTAGAATATAAAAATAAAATTCTGCTTAAACATTATTTTATATTAAAAATTCTTAAGTTTCTATATTCCACATATGTATGTTTTGCCCTTGCAGGCTTAAAAGTATAATTTTGCATGTTAATTAATAAATTTAATTTTACACCGGCTTATCCTATGGTAGCTATATGATATATACATGAGCACGAAACTCAATTTTACGGAAAGTTATCTTTTAAGTCTACATGCGTATGACATCTTCAGTACACAGAATATAGGTTTTCTTTCTTGTTTTTAATCTATTCGGTTAACATTTATACGTTAACCGTTTATGATTTTATGTTCATGATTCTTAGCTTTTACGGATCAGAATATAATATATACTTCGATGTAATTAGGATTGTTCGTAGCAGTAAAGTAATGCTGTACGATTTCATGCCATCACTAGGATAAAAAAAATGCATATAATTTCAATTCTTGTACAATAATTTTCGAAGTTCTAAACTCCTTAGGACCATAGACCATAGGCCAAATCGACTTGGTGATTGCAACTGTTGTAGAAGTTTTAATGGGTTTCCACATTATAATTAAGGAAATTAAAATATTTTAAAAACAATGGGTTAGGGTTGTATGTTTTTGTGCTGGTGGTGGTAAAAATTGTTTAACAAAATGGCGTCGGTAGTTTGTATTGTTATTGGGGTGGGTTGAGGGTGGAAAGGGTGTTTTAAAAATCGAATAAGATATATTATTGTCAAAAATTGCAGTGTTTTTTTTTAACAATCTTTGCAATGTAAATGAAAATTGTCTATTGGTATGAGAAAGTTTTTGGTTAAGGCTGAAAAAGTTTTCTATTTTTCAAAACTTTGCTTTCTTGTACATAGTATAATATGTGTTGGGCAACCGATTGAACTGTGTGTCGATATTGTTTTGTTTTTACCCCAAGTGTCCGCCTGTCCATATTTTACAAAGCAAAATCGTCACTCATTCTTAAAATTATCTGGTAAAACTATATATATATAAGTCGAAACGAACAATTATATCATTTCGCTGCGATAAGAACGATCGATCAAAATTTGAAATTTGTATAATCAACTTTTTTGTTAATTTAGTTGAAACTTGTAAGATAAAGACTTGGTCAATTTGGCCCAAATCGGACTACTTTATTACGTAATGTTTGGTCTAATAAACTTTTCGGTTTAGCCTCAATTTTCAATTCAATTTTAATTATGTAGAACATTTTCTCACAAAATATTGCCACACGACGCGTATATGTATATATATATGCGTACTGTGGCTAAATCATAGCAGATGTTCAGCCGGCACTAGTTGAGAACTTAATCCTTGTCCAGTCTCACGTTACATAAACAAAAATTATGCAAATTACAAAGAATTTTTACATTGAAATTTGCAATAAAATGCAGGAAACAAACAGAAAATTTGGAGGGTTGGTACAAAAAAATTGAATTAAAAGTGCAAAAAAGCAAAACCGGACACAAATGTACATATGTTTGACCGTTTGTCTGATTACGTGCGTGATTTTAGACGGTTTTCCAAATGAACGCAAATCAAAACGAGTTTTCTTTCCCAGCAATCAGCCTTTGAGCTAGTTGTGGAAGAAACCAGTTGGTCATTTTCTAGTCAAGAAACTGTCCGCAGGAATCCTTCTTGATCTGCTTTCAGCAAGAGTACACAATTAAAGACAAAAACGGGCTTTTGACCGCTGGTCATCTAAATTAAAAAAAAAAAACATGTAAGAAAGCTATAGTCGAGTATGCTCGACTATTTAATACTTGGTGCCCAACTCTTTACAAGTGTGAAAAAGAAAAAAAACACTACGTTAATGTTGCCGTAGTGTATGGGATGAGAACAGTAGGCAAGCGTACGCCATAGAGACGCCTCTCAGCTTTTGGAATTTGAAATGTGTATAACTTCCATGTTAATAATCCGATCTGTACCAAACATATTCTAGACAAACATATTGTAACTATGAACCAAAATTCAGTCATGTAGCTTGACTGGGTGTGGGTGGAGTGGTGTTCAAAATGGTTTTCATCGATTTGTGGAGGCGGTGGGAGGCGTGGCAAAAATCCATAATAAACTTGATCTGCCTGTAAACACTACAAGCACATTGCAAAGAAAATGAAGTCTCTAGCTCTTATAGTCTCCGGACGTACAGACGGACAGACGGACATGGTCCAATCGACTCGGCTGTTGATCCTGAGTCAGAATATATACTTTATGGGGTCGGCCACACCTCCTTATGGGTGTTACATACATTTGCTGCTGTCACTAACCCAATATACTCTTGGTACCCAATGGGCACCGAGTATAATAAATGATCTTAACTTCGAAGGAGATTTTATACCTTCCCAATCTTGATCGACAAGTTTTTGGCAGTTACATGCTTTAACAGATATGTATATGATATAATGGTGTTATTTGGATTATGTTTTGTAGAATGTAGTTATAACTAAGCCTTGTTTAAACAGATAGCTTAATAAATAAATCAGTTATATTCGGTGTGCCGAAGATGTCACACGCTCCCAGTCATAAAAGAAAACTTTTCATACAGAAACTTAATTTTCGACCGTTTATGTCTATATTACTATTTTTATATTACATAGTATCATATATTTAGGCTAAATTTACATTAGACGTGTAAGTTTCAATCATAAAGCTTTAAAAAAAACGTAACAAGAAGAACTGCTCTTTTTGACTCTTTTTTGGACACTATGACTGTAAATGCTCAGAATATAGAAAACGCTCAAAAAAGTAATGACTTTGTAACACCAGGAATTGAATTTAACCTCCATAAGGCGTGACCGACCCCTAAAAGTATATATACTCTTGCTCAGGATCAAAAGCCGAGTCGATTAAAAACTAGATACTGCATTTTTTTGCAAGGGATATTATTTGTAGGCAGATTAAGTCGCATTCGGATTTTTGCAACGCCCCACTGCCTCAAGAAATAGAGCACCACAGTTACAATTTTTAAAAATGTATTTATTAAGTGAAGAAACTGCAAGAAAGAATACATTAAAATCACAGAGGTACAAAATTAAAAAAAAGAAACCAAACGTCAAAACAAGTCTAAGGATTACGTAAAGAGTACAGTATCCTTATTGACTAATAAGACGAACTAATTCATTATACAGTGATGATAATTCAAATTTATTTGTAGATTTATTTATCATAAATCAATGCAGAATGGCGAAAGCTGAAGTTATGAAGATATGATCTTCTCTAACATTTTAAGAATAGTAGACAACTTTGAAATATTTAATACGGGATTTGTTTCCTTTATTATTGAGGTGAGCCTTTCTAAATATTTGAAAAAGTCAGGACCCCAAGGTCTATGACATAATTTTATACAAAGGCTTATAAAGACCTCAGTGCAGTCTTTAACCACACAGCTTGGTACTCCAGACCCAGATGAAAATAGTCCTTGAAAAACTTTGAATTCACCAAAAACAAACTTTAAAAGTTTATGGGTTTATTAAGCAAATTAAAGTACTTATCCGAAAAAGAAGATCCACAATTGCCAGATGGTTTATATCAGTACTTGGTCGTAAGAATAATGATGAAGAAATTGTTGATTGCTTGCGTTTTAAGTTGACGAAACTATAAAAGCATTTCGGATCACTATTAAACTGAAGTCTACATCTTCTAAGAACAAAGATTACTTACATTAAAAAAGTAATAATGTTTAATGTTTCCGAAGAGGATCGTGATTTCTTAAACTTTTTATACAATCTTCGAACTGGAGTAAGCCACAAGTGTTTTTGGATTCACGTAGAAAACTAAATAATTGAATATTGAATACCAATCGACTTTTGTATGAAAATCTTTTTGAAATTTTCACGTTTTGAGTTTATTGACTAGTTCACTGTCAGCTAAATTTGGTCTATATTTATTCTAAATATATAGACATTTATATAGACATTTTGTATAAAAAATATTTGTTTACGTCAAGGCAAGGCTCCTTTTTGCATTTTCTGTGAGCTATGTAATATTATATTCTTTGGTTAGCTGGGGATATTTGTCTAAATACACATCTATCTAAAATCGGAAATGTTTTTCTGGTATGAAATCTTCGACATGCCAAATTTATATTTTTTTCTTAGTCAATGGTAACCACTTTAAAAAAGCCCATAATTTGGATGCAGTAAAGAGCGAACCCATATAGACGCTGTTCACTCGCTCTTTATATATACACATGTGTCCTCCCTTATGTATGTATCCGTTTGAGGAGAATGTTGGAATCATACATAACACGTGGTGAAAATGAGAATACACTATAATTGTTGGTTCGTTTTTAAGGGGACATAGAAAGGGATATTCTTACACT
>JBAMBR010004998.1:0-79351 GCA_037044475.1 Zaprionus obscuricornis | reverse complement strand
GTTATTTGTATATCGTGTGCGTGCGTTCGTGTGTGTGTGTGTGTTTGTGTGAGTGTTTAAGAAGTGAACAGGAATAAAACCAAAAAAAACGAAAAAAAGAAGCAAAGGAAAGGAAAGGAAATCGAAAGCAAACGCTAAAGATAACGGTAAACGGTTCAAAGCAAAAACAATCGCAAAAGAAAAAGGAATAAAAGAGGTGAAACAAGAAAAAAAATATATAAAGCAAGCAATTAGGGTTTTATATGTCAGTCAGTAGTGTAGTGTAGAAGAAAAAGGAAGTAAAAAAAGCAGACCGCCTGCAGTCGGCTCGGTTGTTGGTTGACGTTCACGTAATATTCTCAAACAACACAAATTAACCAACACCACCAAATCACCATCTTGAGCATTTGTTGCGGTGTTTCACGATCGTGTCTCCGTGTCTCCGTCTCCAAACATTTAATAATAATAAAAAAAAAATAATAACGTCTGAACGCCCAACCGCCTACACGCACTCTGACAGCTGAGTAATCGAATTGCATTTCGGCTTCTGCTCTCAATCTCTCTGTCTCTCTCTCTCTTCTATTACCATCTATATCTACGTCTACTTGTCTCTCTCTCTGTCTCTACATCTCTCTTCGCCGCCGATACTTTTGCGTTGCCGTCTTCTTGCTGAGTTTCTGTGTGTGTGCGTGTATGTTTGCAATAATCTATAAATTATTACATATACATATTTGAGCATACCACTAACAGTCGTCAGCAACGTGTGCCGAAAGTTTTGTGTAATCGTGTAACCGTAACCAATAACGTCAGCGAAACAGTAACGATTAACGCGCCGCGCATTGCGTCTCATCAGCAGCCTTCTCTTACGCATTTAGCAAACAGTTTAACGGTCAGCTCGTTACGTGTTTTTTTTTTTGCTATCACCAATCGCGTACACACATACATATAAACTTGCACATCACAAAATTTTCTCGTCCTCGTCGTGGCCGTGGTGCAAGAGTATTCTCTCTTATTAAACGCTCTCATTCTATGCATACGTCTCTCTTACCTTCTCTGCTGATTGCTGACTGCTGCTGCTGATGCCTGTTTGTGTGTGTGTGAGGGAGAGAACGATTGTGTTTATACGTGTTTAAAAGAAAGCAAAGAAAAGCAAAGCGTAAAGTAAAGGTTGCTGCTGTAAAGAAGTCAAATATCGCCAATAACGACGCGTCTCTTGAACATTGTGAATTTTTGGATAATATACGTTTAAGCACGAGTTAATCGCTTTATACTTCAGGTAAATATGACTATTATCAAAATATTGATCTTGCATTTACCTATGTATGTGACTATGTACGTGATCGCATTGTGAACTCTGCTGCCGGGTTTTATGTGTAGTATGCCAAAAAACGAAACGAAACAAAACGAAACCTCAACAGATGCGGCCTAGAAACGAATGCTTACTCTCTACCTCAGTGCACCGCCCCCTCTCTTTTTCATGTCTTACTCGCGGTCTCTTTACTCTATCAATATACATAATATGCATACACATTATATACAAATACAGTGAGTACCAAAAAAATCTCACACGTGGGGAAACTATTATTTCCGGCTTGTTATAAAATTACCTTCAGAAAGTTTCTTTGGGATTGTTGACCATGATGAAAACTCAAACGTTTTCCTGGTTTCGATTCTTTTCTGCTGTTTTTTTGAATTCACCGTTGACCCAAAAAAAGAAAAAAACTAAAATAAAATAATTATAATTTATGCGTTGCCAAATTAGTGTTAGCGATAGGTCGATATAGTTTCTTAGATTTATTATACATACATACATATATTTAGAAAGTATTTCAAATCGTTTATCTGTTTTTTAATTTAGAAATTTATGCTACTGCTATTATTGATTGTATAAATATAAATAAAAATATAATGACACAATTGATCGTAATATATATACAAAATATATTTACTATATAAATTCATATAGCAGGCGAAAGTTATTACAAAAAAGATCTAGATTTTTTTTCAAGATAAAATTAAATGAATAAAATCATAATTTCAGTCAGTAAAACAGCATGTAATCTAAAAATTTTTTTAAATTCCGTTCTGATTGGAGATATCTTGGACAACCCTGAAAGCTGGTTAAAGCTCTTTTGGCTTTTAAGCTCAAAAGAGTGGGCTGCAAAACCCCCATAAATAAATAATCTAAATGAGAATTACATGCTCAACTACCACAGACAGCATGAAGAGCTATTTTAAGTTCCAGTTATCCAACCAAGGAGATTAGGAAATTCCAATCCATAAAAACAACAATCTTCACTGAGGTAACATTATGAATCTTTTAACAAAAAAAAAAAAAAGAAAAA
The DNA here is from genome assembly GCA_037044475.1 of Zaprionus obscuricornis. Taxonomy (NCBI): domain Eukaryota; kingdom Metazoa; phylum Arthropoda; class Insecta; order Diptera; family Drosophilidae; genus Zaprionus; species Zaprionus obscuricornis. The sequence goes on along the minus strand of JBAMBR010004998.1, from coordinate 77,027 downwards.
AAAATAAGAAGCAAGTACTACAACTACAAGTACACAAAAGTACAGTCTTTATTTAATCATAGTACTTATTATTTTCATATATATAATGAGCTCCTCCAACATGAGATTATTAAATATTGTTTTGTCTGATTATTTTTTATAAATTATTTATGTATATGCACGGATGTGTGAGTCATTCACAGCATGATGTACATATGTATGTATGTATGTATGTATGTACATATATAGATATTTTTCGCATATTGTTAGAACATAATATTTACTTGCCTATGAGTAATGAATCAGTAATTAGAAAACTTCTCTCCCTCTCTCTCTCACTCATAACACAATCTCTTCTTCTTTTATTCTTTGATCATGTTCCTTGGCGTCATTTTTTTGTTGTTTATGACCGACAAATTACGTATGTATCCATATCCAATTGATTGATCTATATAAATGTATAAATGCAGCGTGATAAATAAGCAATTTAAACAAGCGAAAAATTGCATAGAAAAAAATTGCATGAAAAAAAAACAGTACAAAGAAAATGAAATAAAATAAAATAACTGTTCTCCGAAACGATAAGTGTGAAATTTACCTATAGATTTGCTTGCTTGCTGTCGCCAGGCATGAATGGAAATGTTAAAGGGTATTCAATATACATATATACATGTATGTGCATCAGTATGTATGTATATATGCGTGTGTGCAAATGTAAATGTTAAACAATATTGCACTTAATGCCATACAAATTTCAATTCTTAATGGCACACTAATTAAGCGCTTTGCCACAGAGCCATAACAAAATCAATTGTGAAACACACAGAGAACACAAATATACACACATACAATGCAAAATAATTTTCAATATACAAACACACACACACATACATGTCCACATATATATAAACGTACAGTTTGCATTTCAAAAACTTACATCATCTTATCTTGGGCTCGTGAAACACTGAGAGAGAGTGCGCTTCAATGAGAGCGGGGCGGCAGGCATATTGTGTCCAAGAGTATGGCATAGGCAGACAGAAAAGAGAGTGACAGAGAGAGTGAGAGAAGAGTGTGCGAATGCCAAAAATGGCAAGCAGAGTTTTTGTTGTTGTTGTTGTTGTTTTTGTTATTATTATTCTTCTTGTTCTTGTTCTTTTGACGAACGCGAAAGTAATAGAAATTGCGCGTTGGAATTGGAAACTTATGTGTGCAAAACACATAACAACAAGCATAAGAACTAATTATAATAATAATAACAACAACAAAAAGAATAAGAACATACCTTCCCTTTTTTTTTTCTTGTTTTCTTTTGCTCAGAGTCAAGTTCAAAACAAAAGTATGATAAACAACAAAATTATAATAATAAAATGGCATCGACAAGGTTACGCGGATATGTTGGATAAAAGGGCTGAACAAGTGCGCGAGTATAAAATTTCGCGGCCGGCATAAGCGAAAATTATTTGACGGCGAATTTGTATTATTTTTTTTTTGGTTTTTATTTTTTTGTGCCAATACTTGTCTACATTGTGTGTGTTTTCACCATTTGTTTATCTATTTACAAATGTATTTTCATTATTTGCTTTATAAACAAACAAACGAACATAAGAAATATTTGTTAAACTACAATGTTTTTCCATTTCTTTTTTTCTTTTTCTTCTCTTCCCGCTCTCTTCATATGGATGGGTAACATTGGTTGACTAATGGCTGTGCAGCAACAACAATAGGGCAAACATTTCGAAGAGAGAAGACACGCAGTTAAAGAGCGTTTTGCACCAAAAAAAAAAGTCATCGAAAAATCCCCCCCACAGACTGCAAATAACAGCGAGAGCAGAAACAACAACAACAACAAAAAAGTAAAGAAACTGCAACAACAAAAAATAATCAGAAAACAACAACAAAAAAAAAGCCAAAAAAAAAACAACAAAATCAAGTAAAAACAAAACATATAAAAAAAGAAATTAATGAATTTTTGATTATAAATATTTCTAAGGTATAAAAAAAAAGCTCATTTAATAAAAAATCACGGCGCCGATCAGACAAACGGCAAAATACCGAAACAGCAGCAGCTAAGAATCCTAATAAGAGAAATATATAAACCAAAAGCAGCAGCAAAATAAAATAAATAATCAACAATAACAACAACAATATCAATAATAATAATAATAACAACAAGAACTAAAATAAGCAAACGCACAACAACAAACGTGGCAATAACTAAAAACGAAAAGCTTCGGGAAGCATCGCGACAACTATAACGACAACAACAACAACAATAATAACAACAACAAGAGCTACACAAACCAAAGCCAAAACGAGAGCGAAAAAAACAATAACAACTAATAAAAATAAAGCGTCATTATATCGGTGAGTGCAAGTGTCGTCGTCGTCGTCGTCGTCTCAGTGTGCGTTGTGTATAAGTTTTGTTCGAGTATTAATTGAGCGGAGGGAGTGTGTGTGTTCGTGTCTGTGTCTGTGTCTGTGACAGAGAGAGAAAGAGAGAGTGCGCACCTCGATAGGCAGTAGCAATAGCTAGCCAGCCAGCCAGTCAGCCAGCCAAAAGCAGAAGCAAAACCGACAGCCGACTGCCGACAGCACACAGTAAAACAACAACGACGACAACAGCAGCGACCGCGAAGCAAAGCAGCAGCGCAACCAAAGCCAATTGCGCATAGAACAAGCACAGAAGCATTTTTTTTTTGCTCGAGCGAAGTGAAGTCGAAATTGAAGCAAAAAAAAAAAATACAAAAAATAAAAATAAAAGCAAAAGTTATATTGGAAAAATTATAATTGAAAAAATAAAAAAATAACCAAAACAAAAAGTGAAAAACAAAATCATTGTACAAAAAAAAAAAAGTTTACAAAAAAAAAAACAAAAGTGAAAGATAAAAAAAAACGGCTAAAAAAGTTTTATTTGTAATTACGACGTTACCGTTGTGAAAATGGTAAACAAATCTAATGGTAAACAAGCGAAGGCCGACAAGGACAAACCGGCGACGCAGCAACAGCAACAGCAACAGCAACAGCCACAGCAACAGCAACAGCAAAAGCAACAAAAATCAGAGGCACCGGCAACAACACAGCAGACACAGCAACAGGAGCAGCAGCAGCAGCAGCAACAAGTGTTACAAAGCAACAACAAAAACACCAACAACAGCAACGTAAATGTGAAAAATCAGAATAAAATTAAAAACGCGAACAACAACAACAATAATAATAACAACAACAACAATAAAAACAAAAACAAAAATAAAAACGACAATGGCAACAATAACGGCTCATCGCGTGCAAAGAACGGCAGCAATAAATCACAGCAGCAGCAGCAGCAACAACAACAACCACAGCGTAGCAGCAAAAAGGCGAGACCACAAAGGCAACAACTATTCTTTCAGCCTTTGACTCGCAGCAGCAACAGCAATTATCAATTGTTGCAGCGTCAAACATCACAAGATGCAGGCAGCAATAATAAAAGCAATAACAAAGGCAACAACAACAGCATCAAAAGCAGTGGCAGCTACATAAGCATCAGCAATAGTAGCAGTAATAGCATCAAAAGTTCCAATAGTTCCAATGTTATTATAACAACAACAACAACACCAGCAGTTGCTGCTGCTGCTACAACAACAGGAACCGTAGGCACAGGTACAACAACAACTATAACAAACAGCAGCAGCAGCAACAACAATAATAATGAGCCGTCTGTTAATAAAGTAAATGCTGCAGAATTATTAACCGCTGCTTTAGCCGTACCCTGTGCCAAATGCTCAAAGCCAGCAATGTTACCAACAACACTGTTGGCCCCCTCAACATCGTCAACGAGCAGCGCTAGCTCTGAGATGAGCAGCAGCAGTTTTAGCAGCATTGGCAGCAGCAGCGATCAATATCATTTTGATGCTGCAACATCGATTGTATATACGGGAAAACAATATCGTAAATCGAAATCTTATATGGGTGCATCACAATATGCTAATAAATCAACAGCTACCAATAATAATAATAATAACAACAACAACAGCAACAGCAACAGTAGCAACAACAGCAACAATAACAATAACAGCAACAGCAACAGTAGCAACAACAACAACAATAATAATCATGTGGCATATAGAAGATCACAAAGTGATCGTCGCAATTCATTTGATCATCGTACATTTGCTGAACGTAATCGTGATTTTGTGCCAATTGTACAACCATTGCGTCCCGTATTATCATCATCAAATATTGCCGGTGTTATTGCAAGTGCCAACAAATTGACCATCATTGAACGTTTCGGTAAAGGACGTCACGCCTATCCCATAATGCAGGTGAGCTTTATAATCTAATTATTATTATTATTATTATACATATATAGTATATATATAATGTAGTATATAGAAAATTATATACGTGTTACACCTTTTTGTTGTTTTATGCATAATCTGAGATCTAAAATTTGATCAAGCTTGAAAAATTACTGTAATATAATGCTTGACATATTTATACACTGCACAGTGAGGGAGGGCATATTAGTTTGTTATGACTAACAAATGATGATGTCGCATTAATTATATATATTCTTATTCAGCCTTTAGAGTATAACAATATCAGTAGTAGTCTAAACTTATTACAAATCAAAAGTAATTTTTATTACAAAGTATTTATATACGCAAAGTCTTGAAAAATTCAACGGAACTGGAAACACTGGAAATTTACCGCAGTTTTAGTTTTAATTCCAGTGAATAAGTTACAATTGAATCTCTTACGTTGTCAACGCGCTACGTATACTTGATGTATGTATTTTTCCTTTTTTTTTTTTCAACTTGTTTAAATAGTTTTTTTTTTTCAAACTATTGTAGATAATTTTTTTTTTTATTTTTATTATTATTTTTTAGCTATAATTTTTATAGATATCAAAATTATTGCAATAATATTGCACGTAATCTTTCGTAATTTTCCATTTGTCTTTAATATTGAGTAGTTTTTCTTGCCACAAGCACACCTATATAGAGACAAAGAGAGAGTGACAGAGAGAGAGGGACATATATACATTTATAAAGTTTCGAGAAGTTCTTTCTAATCAGCTACCGAAGGAAGCGATTCTAATTAATGGCGCAAAAGTAATATGATAAGAGAAAGCAGCAGCAGCAGAGCGGGAAAGAGAGAGAGAGAGAGTGCTTGTATATTATTTGTCTAATATTAGTCATCATATATTTTCTTGTACAATCTTTAAAACCAAAACTGCAGATTGCATCACTGTTGAAAATACACTTATTACTTCTATAAATTGCCTAATGTTGCAACCTTCAATTGTAAAGTTGAGACAAATTTCAAAAGATTTGTCAACATTTTTAAGGGGAAATCCTCTACGTTTGATACTTCGACGCGACTTGAAGTTTTTCTCTGTATTGTATTACAAGAGAATTGTTATTATCAGAGTTGTCGTCGTCGTCATCGTCATCGTCGTCTATGTGTACAATTCTATGGAATTACATGTTTATAAAAAAAAAGTCTATATGGCTAAAAGTGTCAACATAGACAGCGTTTTGTTGCGTATACATCATGTTGCCTTGTTTATTTATTGATTATTCTACATATATATATAAATATATATTTGTATATAGAAATATATTTATTTAGTGTCAATTTCAATTTCGTTTTCATTTTTGGAATTTGATGTTGATTGACGATCATTTTGTTTTGTTTTTGGGTGTGCAGCATTTAATGCGGAAATTGCCTTGGAATATACAAAATCCATTGATGATCATGATGATCTGCTGTTGCTGCACGGCAAAAAAAAATAAACTTAAATAAAATAACATAAAACTAATATATAATAATATATATTAGCTAGTTGAAAAGTCAAACGTTAAATTATGCAAATCACACGAGACTCGAGACGCGCTAAGCAACAAAAAAAATAAAAATAAAAAAAAAAATAATCTGCATATGTGGGAAAAATACATAGTATGATTAAACTAACAAAACAACAAGACGAATGAAAGAGAAAAATAAATAAATGATATAAAAGTGCTTTTGATTAGCATGTGCGTCAGTTTATCAATAGGTTGATTACCTCAAAAGATCGCGACAATAACTAAGTTTTTGAAAACTAGTTCTCTAAATGTATTCGAAAAAAAGGGAAACTTGTTTTGCAACTAACTTACTTGCTGCTGCTAGTTAGCTGTGCTAGCACACAGCACATATTTTGATTTGATTAAAAGCATCGGACTTGGAAACACACCACACAAACACATATCTATAAAAAAAAGAAAAAAAATAAAATAGAAATACAAAATAAATAAATAACATAAAAATTAGAATCTCGCTTATATGCTAAATTGATATTTGGTCTATCTTTTTTTTTTATAGTTATTTCTTTCTACTTTGTGTGTTAAAGTTTCGTTTAGAAAGCGAAATTAAAACAATTAAAAAAATGTAGCAACAAGAACATTCACGAAAAAAAAACAAAAGAGTTGCATCTGCTAGACTGTAAAGATACCCAGTAAACATCAACTACTGGCTGGGATAACTTCCTTCATAACTCTTATATTTATTGTTTCAACTATCTAAAATTTGAATAGAATCTGTAAATTAGGCTAAATTATCAGTTCCTGAAAGTGCTACTGGGAAACTTTAAAGTTGCGCTTTTTATGCACTGTTTTGTGCAGTTTCATGCAATTTCTGCAGGTGTTAAGTGGCATGGCTTTAATTCAAAAAAATGTGCGAAATTCCTGCAGCTATTACAAACATTTAGCAAAAGATTTGAAAGCGCTAGCAGCTATAGTCTCCAAGATCTAGCTGTGCAAAGGAAACAGACGCATTAAAATTAGAAACCGCTCTACAGTTTTTCCTGTGGCAATTTTCTGCTTTTCAAAATGCATTTAACTGCACTTCCAAAGTCAGGATACCCAGTGGTTATCCAAACTTTGTACTTTTTTCTGCCTTCCAAAATGCATTTTAATGCACTTCCAAAGTCAGGATACCCAGTGGTTATCCTATGTGTGTACTGGTAATTTTCTGCCTTCCAAAATGCATTTAACTGCACTTCCAAAGTCAGGATACCCAGTGGTTATCCTATGTGTGTACTGGGCAAAGCCAAAAGAACTTTTACAAAAATAAAATAAAACAAATGATAAGCAGATAAAGACAAAGACAAAGACTACGACGATGATAATGATGATGATGATGATGATGATGATGATGATGATGATAATGATGATGATGATAATGATGACGGTGACAATTGTGACAGACATTGGGTTGTCGTGGCATGTCAATAATAAAGAACAAGCAAGAAGTAAAGAATAGGGCTAAGAATAACATTTGAACAACTGTTAGTTAGATTAAATATATATATATATATATATAGTATAGTACAGTTATAGTACAGTTATAGTACCAATCGTTTCTCGTTTTGTTCTATATATGAAGAAATAATAGTTATTATTATTTTTCTCGACCTTGAAAAGCGTTTTTCAAACAATCTTTTTTTTTAACACACATTTTCGTTGTCTTTCATTTAACAGATGCTCAATACACATTTTCTATTACTATTATTACTATTATTATTATTACTGTTATTTACAGTTATAATTATGAATTATTAATATTTTCATGAATCATTTCATCTCATTTCTATAACTGAATGCTATCTCTTTCTTTTGCTACTGCTGCTGCTGCACAGTGGTTAGTATAGCATTAAAAATGCGACATTTCATTTTCATGTTATTTTTAAACGTTTCAAAACACGTGGCAGAAATATACAACGGAAACTAGCTGACGGCTCAGATAAGATAGGCGCGCAACACACACACACACACACACACACTTGTCATCATATAAACCAAAATAACTACAGATATTTATTTTATTTTTTTGCTTCTTTTGTCAGTACTATATAGTAACTATATATATTATATATATATATGTGGGATACTGTACCGATTGAATGAAGTCGTGGTATTAGGGGAAATTTTTCAATTGTGATTTTGATCTAAAAAAAAAAAAAATCACAATTTAAAAAAATAAATAAATAAAAATAAAAAGTGTTGAAAAGAATCACGCATCGTTAGCTTTTTGTTCTTGTTGTTGTACATTATGCTATTTGTTGGTATGTGTAACGTTATCAGCGTAACAAAAACACACGGCGCGCTAAACAAAAACAATAATAATAATAATAAAAAAAAACAATGTATATTTAAAAAAAAAAAAAAAAAAAATAAACAAATTATTAAACAAAATGGAAAAAAAGAAGGGAGCGAAAAAAAAAGAAATAATAAATATAAACGGTAGGCAATGCTAATATTGAAACTTGACACTTACGTCAAACAAGCGACTCCAATCGATAATATGTGCATGTATATATATGTATATATAATATATATACTTATACAGCAACAGTAGCCAGTAGCTTAACTTATATATTATAGATATTTTTGTATTTAAAAATTTTTAAAGCTAATTTGAAGTCGTATGTGTTTTATTTTTTTATTTTTTATACACTTTGCTGAGTATATATTAATTATGATCAGCAGTTTGTAGCGCACAGAAGTCAAATTATATATATTCTTGAACAATAGTTTTCAGTTTTCAGTATTTGCAAGTCCAACTTTTAGTTTTAAAGCTTTTTACAATGAGTCCTGGCATACATATTCCCTATGGGCATAAATTGGAGCGAGTCGGACCACCATTTCCTCCACAGCTGCCATAGGAACAACTTGTCCAAAGTTAACTTTTGTCGTAGGGTGTCAAAACTTCGTCAGGCCTAGGATAACTTTGTTTTCTTGTTATTTGTTGTGCTTGTTCTTTTAATAATTACGAAAAAAAAAAATCACAAAATTCCTTCAAATTGGCTTTACGCTAATTTTACACATCTGTTGCTTCGTCGTCGTCGTTGTCGTCATAGTCATCGTCGTCGTCGTCTTCGTGGCATGTACAAAAAAAAAATCAATAAGAGAGAAAGAAGAACAAGAATAATAACAACAAAGTCCAAACACTTGGCCATAAACTTATTTATTATTTTTGTTTTTGTTGTTGTTGTTATTTTTGTTTTTTAGATTTAGGCAAAAGTATAAATTATCTACATAGAACGGTGGTGGTTCTACGTATTATTATTATTATTATATATACACATGTATCATAAATAATATATTATAACACAGTGAAATTTATGACGTCCCCGAACTTGACAATATATATATATATATAAATATATACATATATATTAGCTATACAAGAATATATATGTATACTATATTCCTGAGTCTCGTATATGCATAAATATATTTCTCTTTCATTTTCATTTGCACATTAAATATTTGGCTACCAAATTGCAAAATTATTTCGCGATTTGTTTACTATATATATACTCGCACCTGTATGCCTAAAATTGGGTATATATATATATGTATATATACGGGCTGACGAAAGAATGAAGCTCACAGTAATATGATTTTTGTTTATTTTTATTTATTAATAACAAAAAAATTTATTTTTTGTTTTTTTTTTTTTTATTTTTGTTAATTCATTTAAAAATTTTGTTGATGCAGCAAAAATTGATGTTGCTCTACTTTTGAATGTGATGAAAGATTTATTGATTTTGTAATTTATTTTCAACTGTTGATTTTGTTCTTGCATAACTCTTTCTCTCTCTCTCTCACTCACTCTTCCATTATCTAGTTAATAAGTTTCTAGTATTTATTTCCAGTTGTAATTAAAGTCTTAACACTAATTAGTTCTAATTGATCATTCGGCGGGTATTTTAATAGTCGAACATACAACAATTTTTCATTATATTTCTTCTCATCAGACAATTGTGATGTTGATTATATTGACTCATTTTTGTGTTTGTTTTTTTTTTCTTCTTTCTTCTTCTTTACTTTAACCTTTCAACCTTAAAATTGAACAATTTCCGTTTTATTTATCTAAAAAATTAACAGGCTAAAAAAGCTGACTAATAAAAATGTCTATAAAATAAATATAAATCTGATAATTGAATTTACAATAATTACAAGAGAGGAGGGAGAAGGGAATTCTATATAAATATAGGGTATATTTAGTCGTTGAATGCAATTTACTTAATTAATTGCGTCGTTAAAAACTAATAACTGCTGACAGTGTCAAAAAGTATAAAAAAAAAAAAAAAAATATATAGACCTAAAATATTTGCAATCGTATGAAAAATAATATTTTTCTTGTCGATGATTGTTATGTGTGTGTGTGTGTGAATGTTGTCTAAAAGAGCTTAAGATAATTATGATGATTGCAATGATGATGATGATGATGATGATAATGCAAAGTATAATGATAATTTCACATTTCACATTTTATTTTTATTTGCTATCACGTGTAGAGAACGTTCAGCTTATCAACAAGAACAACAACAGCAAAAAATAGAAACCGTGCAAAATATAATAAATATTTAATCAAAAGTCAAACTGAAAAAAATATTTGCCCACTTTAAATTGGCCAAAAATGACTTTGGAAAGTGCCACAACGGCAGTACAAGACACACGCACACAACAGTAGACACGACGACAACTGTTGTCTTTGTTGTTTAAATAGAAATATTGTACAATCATTTGTTTTATTCTGTTAAGAAAAGCAACGAAACAAAAAAAAAAAATTAAAAATAAAATTGTCAGCAAAATATTGTCTAGCTGAAGGTGCAAAAATAAACGTCGCACGGCTTTAATTAAGCAAATATTGTGCTAGAAATATTTGACAGTTATACGAGACAATATATACACTATATAGTCAACCGATATACATACATATATGACTGTCAATTTTTAATCAACACAGATTATAATACAATATCCGCTTGGAAACTAAACACTTGAGAGTTTTTTTCTGCTTGCAAGAATTGATCTACTTTTTTTTAGAGAATTTTTTTTTATTTTACATAATTTTTTTTAAAAATTTTATATTTTTTTTAATTTTATTTATATTTATATTTATTTTATAAATTTTTAAAAATATTTTATAAATTTTTTTTGCTGCATTTCAAATTACGCTCAGCTTTGCAAAGCATAGAAAAGTATGCATTGAAAACATTTCACAGCTCGAAGATCATTTCTGTATGCAGCGCCTAGAACTATGCAATAAAAAATGTGCAAAATACACAAGCAATGAAAAAGCTTTGCTTAAAAGTTGCCTACAAGCGGCATATAGCGGAGTATGCGAGTAAGAGCTCGAGCAAGAGCAAGAGCATGAGAGTGTGAGAGTGTGATAGACAAAGATGAAAAGTAGTTTGAATAAGAGAGAATGGGAGTGTGTGTGTGGGGGGGAGGAGAGAGAAATGCTGTGACAGACAGACGACAGCATGTAGACTTAACAGTTAATGTAACATAATTTGACCTTTGATAAAAACTGAACTAATTAGAAGCTTTTTGGTAATTTGAGAGTAGACGACGCTGACATTATGTGTTAGCGACAAACAATGAAAGCTTACAATTAGTGCCATTAGCCAGCAGCACAAGAAATACAAAAGAGATAGAGAAAAAGAGAGAGACGGAGAGACGGAGAGACCGACAAGAAGACAATGAAGTAAAGTGTAGCGAGAAGTGCAAAGAGAAAAGCAAAAGCAAGACAAATACAAAGACAAAGACAATGTAAAATTTGACCCGAGGTTGACATGCTCAATGGCAGCTCAACCATTGTTGTATTTACCACAAATTAAATCTATTTTGTGTACTTTCAACAGATAAGATAAGAAGAGAGGAGAGAGGAGAGGAAACATTATTGTACATAAATATATATAATGTATTTGTATTAGAAATCTATAAGAAAATTATAATAAAATATGAGAAATGCAACAACATGAATTTTGGAATGATAAGAAAAATTATGTGAAATATTTGTAGCTTGAAAATATTTTTGTGGTTAGATAAGACTGTAGAATATATACATATATATATGCAACATATATATGTATATATAACGACAAGTATATAGCATATATAATTCATTTTAAAATTTTGATAAGATTGCCTTATATATAGTATATATAGACATATTTTTGATTTCATCACAATTATTCTCTTTCATCTACCTGATGAAGTTATGCATAGACATTTTGCTTTTGTTTTTGTTTTTGTTTTTTTTTTAGATTTTTCGAGTGGTTTATCAATAGAAAATGATTGCACTTGAAAAGCTAAGAAAACACTTGATTCAATCAATATTTATTCAAACTGAATTTATTGATTGTTAAGTATCAAGACAGAAAAAGAAAAAAAACACAAAACAAAACTAAACAAACACTGACAACAGACACAGCAGCAACAGTAACAGTAACAGCAGCAACAGGGACAGATTGCATCATGTAGATTTTGTTTGTTTATTGTTTTTGTTGTTGGTTTCAGTTTATAACTGTGCTTTCTATATAGATATAGAAGATATATATATACAAAATTTATGTCTCTTTTTTTTTTAGGAATGTGCAGATTATAAATTTAGTATTCATAGTAGATGATCGTGAAAACAGGTTTCATTTTTTTTTTATTTATTTTTTTTTCTGATTACTTTTGAGATCGTTGCTTGCTATGAATTGCTGTGAATATTATGTAAATATGTAAAATACTTATTAAATATTATAATTTAATAATATGTTTCGTCGTTCATTCAATCGTTTGGTACGGACGTACGGTCATACATTCAATTTCATTTCATTTCATTTTGTCTCGCACTGTGCTTGTTGACGTTTAATACTTATTAAATATTCTAATTTAATAATATGTCTCATATAAATATATATGTATTTTTTTTTTCAACTCTATTACGCTCCACTGATTGTCAACTTTTAAATTGAGTCACAAATTGTGCAGAGTCTTTTAATTAATATAATATACATGCCATATATATATATATTAATGTATATTTAGAATTTAATATTCATATATGATAAATCTCTGATGTTGGATTTGTTTGTGCCATATTTATATTTAATGGAAAACAACTTGAATGTTGTGTAACACTTAGATTATTGATAACAGCGTTTTTTTTTTTTCTATTTGTAATACAACAGTTTTAGCATAACACATATATGTTCGTCATATATTATTATTTCTGTCATATAGAACTTGCGTGTTATGAATAATTGTTAACATTGTATATGACACATTTCTAGTTGTCATACATCATTTTTAGCTTGTCATATGTCGTCATAGAATTGTTAACATTTTATATGACACATTTCTAGTTGTCATACATCATTTTTAGCTTGTCATATGTCGTCATAGAATTGTTAACATTTTATATGACACATTTCTAGTTGTCATACATCATATTTAGCTTGTCATATGTCGTCATAGAATTGTTAACATTTTATATAAAACATTTCTAGTTGTCATACATTATATTTAGCTTGTCATATGTCGTCATATTGTATTTTCTATGGCAAGTAAATGCAAGTACAAAGATTGAAGACTTGTTAATTATTTTATATGACACATATCTAGTTGTCATACATCGTATTTGGCTTGTCATATGTTGTCATATATAATTTTCTATGGCACAAATACAAGTACAAATATCGAAAACATGTTAATTTATTTTATATAAAATATTTCTACTCGTCATACATTAAATTTAACTTGTCATATGTTGTCATATGTTTTGATTTCTTTATAATAGCATTATGTGTCATTGTATTCTAATTAAGATGTTTATCAAAACTTGACATATTATGTTATATTTTGCCATATATGCATCGTAATCTCTTCATACAAGTGCAAAGATTGTCATATATTGCATTTAGCTTGTCATATGTTATATTTTTGCTGTGTCATATATGTATATTGTAAAAAGCAAAAAAAAAGATGTTTACATAACTTGACATATATTATTGTCTATGTCAGATTTTGTCTATGATGACACTCTCTCATATGTCTATGACACATATGCCAGTTTTACAAATATCAAATATGACAAACGAAATAGTTCATAAATCAATAAAAAAAAATATGACAAGTATTTGTTGTAGCAGAAGAAGTAGTAGAAGCAGCAGCAGCAGCATTTCAATTAGAAGTCATCAGAATGTGACATTAGTGCAAACATAAATTTAAATATGACATGGCAAAAAAACAAAAAAAAATATGCCATATGTCTGACACGACAAAAAAAAAACGAAGTGAAGAAGTTGTAGAAAATATATATGTACATATAATTGACATATGGGATGAGTTTTGTAGCAATGTTTGCAAGTTCTCTCGCTGATATGTTAGTCGTCAGTCTTCAGTAACTATCGAAAAAACAAAAAGAAGCAAAAAATCTATCGATTGGCAACTCTAAAAGTCATCATAAGGATGTAAATGTGAACATAAACAATCAATTTAATCACATAGCTACAAATGTATGCAAGGCATGCCACATACAACAATGTTGTTTGCTGCCACTGTCGCTGCTGCTGCTGCCTGTTGCTGCTGCTGCCTGTTGTTGCTAAAGTTGTTTGTCTATGTTTGTGTATAAGTCAAAAGACGCGCGGACACAGACAGCAAGGCAGTAAGACAGAGAGAGACAGGCAGGCAGGCAGGCAGAGAGCGACAGACAGTTAGTCAAAGTTGTTGCTGCTGCTGCCTGTTGCTGTTGTTGCTCTTGCTGCTGCCTGTTGCTGCTGTTGTTGTAGTTCTTTGTTCAAAATGCTTGCAATGCATTCGTGTGTGCACCTTTCAAATTTTTTCGCCTAATCTGAGTTTGAATTGCAATCGTCTTGTTGTTGCTGCTTGCTGCTGCTTGTTGCTGCTTGTTGCCGCTCTGTTGCAAGTTTGCCACAAAGCAGAGGCGAGAAGGCCGCATTTATTTTATTATTATTTCTGTTATTTTTTTTTTATTTTATTTTTTATATATTTTTTTTTTGGTAAATTGTTTAAAGAGTTTATATGTTTGTTGTTGTTGTTGTTGTTGTTATTGTATATTGTTGTTGTTGTTATTGTTTTTTTTTACCATAACTTTCAATACATAGTATTTAACGGCAATAAAACATTGATTTACAATTATGCATAAACTTTTGAACCTGCCGTAAGTAAATTTTTTGTTGTTGTTTTTGGACCAGGCGCCAAAAAAAAAAAAAAAAGAAAACCATTTGCAGCAGCAGCCAACAATAATAATAACAACAACAACAACAAATTGGCAACATTCATCGCAGCATCACATAGTTTGGTATTTAAAAGACATTTAACATTTATGCTTTGGCAAATTTTAGCCAGAGATTGGCTGACATTTAAGCTACAAACAAGACAAAAAAAAAAAGCTAAAACAAAAAAAAGCGAACGCGTTGCGCCCTGTACACACGGACAGCAGCAGCAGTAGCAGCAGCAGCAGCAGCAAATAAGCAGCAGCAGCAGCAACAATAGCAGCAAGCAAGTAAGCAGCAGCTAAGAGCAACAGCAGGCAGCTAGCAGCAACAGCAGCAAGTCACAGAGCAACAAGCGACAGGCAGCAACAGGCATCAGCAGCAGCAACAGCATCAGCAGCAGAGATTATAATGCCATAATGACACTAGACAACAAGTGGCAATTGTCATTGGTTTAAGCTTTGCAACTTGAGCACGCGTCTTAAGCTGCTGTTAAGTGAGCTTTGCAACACACTCTTCACACAGACACAATACAGACGAGGCTGTGAAGCTTTAGCTAAGAAAAGCTTTTAACGGCTTTAGCTGCGCGTTAGAAAAAATTCAAATGAAAGTTATGCATAAATTTTGTTTAATAAATTTAATTATTTTATATTATATAATTATTATTTTATATTATATTTATTATTATTTTATATTTATATTTTTTTATATAACTAAAAGAAAAAATGTAAAGCTGCAGCTGTAGCTTTTAGTGATATATATTTAAAGGCAGCTAAAGTGTAAATGTGGCACAAAGAAAATTAGTAGCAAAATTGTAATGCAAATGAAGCTTTTGAGCTTGACAAAATTTATGTATTTATATAAAAAACAGCTTGAAAAGCGCATTATTATATTTTTTATTAAAATATTAAAAAAAAAACCATTTTCTAATTTTGGCAGGCGCTTAAAATGCACATTAAAAAAAATAATTGAAAGACAATAAATTTTTTTTGCAGTGCAAAAATTGAAAAACTGCCAAAGAATTGAAAAAAAAAGCTCTTGAGACATTTTATAGGCTCGTATCATTAATGTGATGTGTAGTTGTAGTTGTTGTTGTTGTTGTTGGTAGTAGTAGTAGTCGTATTGGTAGTTGTTATTGTTGTAGTAGTATATCTTGTACAAACATAGACAATACTTATAAGCGCTACGAAACAGTCTTGTCTACCTTCAAATAAAAGTCCGGGTCATGTTTTAATGATGATTTAAAGAGCATTGTGCAACATGTTGTTGTTGTTGTTGTTGCTGTTACTCTTGTTGCTATTGTTGATTATATATTTCAAGGGCTTTTCCTGCCTTTCTTTCTTTTGACGTTTTCTTTGTTGTTATTTTAGTTGCACTTCAAATATTCAGTGTTATAGCTTAAAGATAAGCTTGAAAAGGTTCATTAGCTTATATTTAAAGTGTTTGCTATTGTTGCGAGTGTGTGCAGAGAGGGAAGGAGAGGCAGGAGAAGGAGAAGCATTAAGGCAGAAGGGCAACTCCAAAATGGTTTTTGCGGCTACTTATCAGTGAGCCAGCAAGAAGCTTATCAATTTTTTATTTGAAGTGTCTGACAGTTTTTTCTTTCTTTTTTTTCGTTACGCGTTCTTTTGTCTCTGTTGCTGCCCAATGGAATTGTTATTGTTATTGCTTGTTGTTTGTTGTTTGTTGTTATTATTGTTATTATTGTAGTTTTGTTTTCAACACTGATACGATAATTACCACATTGAGGAATCTTTGGCACTGGGCTTGTAATTAGTTAACCGAATTTCCAAGAAACGCACAACAAGCATTTGGCAATTTTTTTTTTCTTTCTTTCTCTTTTTTTTTTTCTATTTGTATTTGATGCCAAATTGTTTCTAATAGGCGGCAACAAAAATTTTGATAAAGTTCTACTATTATTATTATTTTTTTTTTCTTTCTATTTTTATCTAATATTTTTTTTTTTATTGCCGAAATTTTTGGTGCGTTTCTTGCTGTCGTCTGCGTGTGTGTGTGTGTGAAACAAGTTACTTCCGCTAATTATGAAATTTTCAGTTTCTGTTTTTTTCTGTTTTTGTCTCGTGTTTCTTCTTTTCAACAATAACAAAAAAAAAAATTAAAATAAAATAATGCTAACTGAAAAAATTTAAAGGTTAAAGCGAAAACTGTCAACAATAAAAATAATAACAAATAACTAAATAATAATAAATAAATAAATAAATAAATTAAAAAAAAAAAAAAAGAATTAATAACATCGTAATATTAATTTTGAAGTATTAAGTTTTGCTATGTGTTTACTGCCGCAGCGAATTATTTTTTGTTTATTTTTAGCTTCTTTTTTTTTTGTTATTTGTTTTTGTTTTGTTATTGTTCAACTCTGACTTGCAAAAAAAAAGAAAAAAAAAAAAAATAGTAAAAACTATATTTAAAATGAATTTAAGCCAATTTAAAAACAATTATGACATGGCAAATCTTGTTGACAAATTATTTCATTATAATTTATTAACGCGACGAATTGGGCCAGTTGTTGCTCTTGTTGTTATTGTTGTTATTGTTGTTGTTGTTGGGGTACAGTTGTGTGCCTTCATATGCAATGACCACCCAACCAATAAGCTTATAATTAGCATTTAATATTAAAACAATATTATGTATATTTCATTAATTAAACTGGTATTTAATTTTTTTGGCTTCTTTTTTTTATTATTTTTTTGTTTGTTGTTGTTGCTATTGTTGTTTATCGTTATCATATTGCAATGATATCTTGACATTTACCGCAAATTTCTATGGAAAGTTTGGGCAAGATAAGAAACTTTTTTTTTTTTATTTTTTTTTTTTTGCGAGGTTTGAAAGTTTGACAGTGACATTTAAATTATTATTTTAAATTAGTTTTTTTTCAAGCCAAAAGAGCTTGCTAAATGTTTTTAATATATTTTCAAAAAATTTCAAATTTTTTTAATATGCCAAAAATTAGCTTAAAATTTTTTAATGTACTTTACTACAGCTGCAAATATTTTTATATAATTATTTTAAAATTTATTTTATTTATATAATTATTATTTTTTAATAATTTTTTTAAAATCATTTTTTTTTAATATTTATTTTAATATTTATGTAATTATTTAAAATTGAATAATACTATTTTTTTTAATATTTTTTTTTTAATAATTGTTTTTAAATTTTTTATCATAAATTTTTTTTAATATTTTTTTTTTTAATTTTTTTTTTTAAATTTTTTTTTTTAAATTTTTTTTTAATATTTTTTTAATATTTTTTTTTTTAATATTTTTTTTAAACATTTTTTTTTAAATATATTTTTTTTAATATTTTTTTTAATATATTTCTTTAATATTTTTTTTTATAAAAACTAAAGGTTTTCTTAATTTTTTTTTAGCATCAATTGTTTAAGCAAAGCTTTTTAAAGTTCTTTACTTATTTCTGCCTTTCAAGCTTTTTTAATGTGCTTTACAGCTAAAAATTTCTCGACAAATAGTTTTTTTTTTTTTTTTTTAGCATTAATTTTAATGTGTTTTGCTTTACGAGAAACTTCTTCTTCTTGTTCGCTACAAGTGTCTAACAAGATATTTCATATATACATAGGTATATATATATATATATATATATATATATATGTATCTGACAGATACACAAGTCAGTTGTCAGTTGAACAATTATCAATTAAAAATATTCAGTTTCATCGACTTTTTTTTTTTTTTTATTATAATTACACGAAGCTTTTAATTGTTTTTTCGCACTCGCAAAAAAAAAAACACGAAAGATTATTGCTGCTGCTGGCTTATAATATAATATAATAAAATTTATAAATAAATGTAATAAGTATTAAAGTTTAGTTAAGTGTAAATGAAGTAAAACGTCTTGCGGGTAATTCTAGTTAACTGATTCATCTTTTACTGTGAAAAGAAAGAGACAGCATGAGAGAGTGAGGGGGGAAAGGGAGCTGTAGATGTGCGACGCAAGTTGATCACGTGCTGCTATAGTTGCTGTTGTAGTTGCTGGCTGTTATAACAATCGAAGCTTCAATTAACATTGAAATAAAACTTCAACTTGGTAAAACGCAAAACTCTTAACTATTAATCAAAATTGTTGTTGTTGTTGCTGTTGCTGTTATTGCTTTTATTGTTGTTGTTATTTCTTTCTATGTTTTGTTTAGCTATTTAGAGCGCCACGTCTAGAATGCGGATGTTGAATGTATTTATGTATGTATGTGTGTGTGCAAGCATCGAATATTCGATAACTATATCTATAACTAGACATGTTCGCGCTTGTCAGTATCTCTATAGAGTTTATACAAACATATAGATAATATATATGTATGTAGCTCTTTTACTTATGTATGGCAACCACTTATGAATGGCGCATTTACTCCAAAAAAAAAAAAAAGAAAAAAAAATAAAATAAAGAAAAAAAAATCATTTAACTTGTTGTTCCGCTATTGTTGTCTTCCATTGAAAAACCCCTCGAAAAAGTATGTGAGAAAAAAAAAAAACCCAAACAATTTGTATTTTTATTTTTTACTTGGTTTTTTTTTTATTTTTTTTCTTAAATATTTTATAGCGATTTTTCTGTTACGCTTGCGCATTAAGCGCCGCTAATTCTTTTATTGCGACTGTGTTTTGTGCCATGAAGAGTTGGAAGAGTATTTTTTTTTTTGGAAGATTGCCTTTGGCAAGGTCGTTCTACACACACACACACAAACACATAGCATAGATACAGACATACAAATATTTATAATCTTACACTTATACTGCAATAACTGTCAGTTTTGTCTTATTTGTTGTTATTATAAAACTCTGTTAAACATTTCTTGGAATTTTATGTACATATATGTATATGTGTCTCTCTCTTCGGCAATAAACACAAATCTTGAAACACCTTTTTAACAGCTGTTGAAGGTACACAACATTACTGAGTATAACACACACACACACACACACATATGTATATATATGTATATATATATTTATATGTCTTTATATTAGTTTTAATATATGTTTATTATTAATTTATTATTATTTATTATATATATATATATATATGTATATGTTTATATATGTATGTACATGCATATATTTTTGCCGCTCTTTGCCTTGCGGCATTTGTATTTTGCTTTTAAATGCGCAAAAAGCGTAAGGCAAAAGACAAAAGACGCCACAAACATTTTATTAAGTTATTTTTAAAGGGTTACAACACACTATTCTACCATGGCATAGCATGCCAGACTATGGCATAGTCAGACAGGTTGCCATAGCATGCCAGATTATTCCATATAAATGCCAAGTCATACAGACTGTGTCATATCATGCCAGACTATGCCATATTAATGACAGAATTTTGTCATTTAATGCTAGACTATGCCATATTAACGCAGAATGTGTCATATTATTGCCAGATTGTGGCATATTATTGCCAGACTGTGTCATATCATGCCAGACTATGTCATATTTTTGCCAGACTATGCCATATTAATGTCACAATGTGTCATAATTTTGCTAGACTATGCCATCTTAATGCCAGACTATGCCATATTAATGCCAAACTATGCCATCTCAATGCCAGACTGTGTCATTATATCAGACTATGCCATAGCATACTAGATTATATCGTACTGTGCCATACAATGGTGTCATACTGTGCCACACTGTGTCATACTATGTCACACCAAGCCATATCGTTGGCCCACCAGGCCATACTACTGCCATACAATGCCAAAACTATGTCATACTATGTCACTCCGTGCCATACCATGCCATATCGTTGGCCCACCAGGCCGTACTACTGCCATACAATGCCAAGCTATACCATAGTACCATAACTTGCCGTACCTACCCTACACTATGCCATACCATGCCATACTACACCATACAAAAAGCAATTCAAATGCTTCAGTTTGGTATGCGACTATTTAAGAGAGAGGGAAAGAGAGAGAGAGGGAAATAGAGAGAGAGGGAAGATTTGAAGACTTCTCCTGTTGTGCGCCATAACGCTCGCATAGTAAATGATTTTCAATGTTTTATTTTGTATTTTTATTTGTTGTTGTTGTTATACTTGTGTGGTGGCAAAGTCAGAATTAATTAAGGTTTTTACTTTATTACAAGTATTTACGGCTCTCTATATATATGTAGTATATATATATATATGTCTGTAGTATAATGCTGTAGTATATATATATATATATGTCTGTAGTATATATATATATAAAGTGACTTAGTGCGCTTAGCTTTAGGCTTAGCAGTAAGCAGGCAAGCTTGGCATTTTCGAGCTGCTTCTAATTGGTTTTTATAACATTATTTCGAAAGGTAAATACCTAAACAAATAGTAACAACAGCAACAACAACAACAAAAACAACACCAGCAACAACAACATCAAGAGTATTAAAAAAAAGCCATGAGAACCCAATGGGTTTTATTTTATTTTAGCCTAAATTATAGCAGCTAAATTTTTTTTTTTTAGTCATATTACACACAAAAACACAAATTGAAAAATAGAATTAATTAAGCAAAAGTGTTAAATGAAGTAAATGAACTTTTCATTGTCGTTGTTGTTGTTGTTGTTGTTGTTATTGTCGGTGCTTTCAGCTTTTATCATTTATCATTAAAATCTTGACTTTAATCAGAAGCTTGTCTTTAATGAAAGTGAAAGCACATTGTAAAGTACTTGAAACCAGTTTTTTTTTTTTTTTTTTAGTTAGCCAAAAACAAAATAAAAATAAGAAGAAAAAAAATAAGATAACATCATATTTTTATTTTTTTTATTTATTTATTTATAGCTTTTGTTTATTTTATTCTTTTGAGTTTTATTATTTGATCTTTAGAAATTAAAGTACATTAAAGCTGTGCTGCTGTGCTTGCTGCTTTATCATGCTTTCATCTTTGGCTGAAAGTGAAAGCTCTGTGTTGCTAAAAAAAAGCTTTATTAGGTCAAGGTTTCATCTGTTAATTCTTGCAAAGCTTCTAGCTAAACTAATTGAAAGTTAAAGCGCATTTCTTTAAAATTTGTGTGTGCTAAGCTTTTTAATAAAGCTTCTGATTAGCGGCATAAGCAAAGCTTAGCTCAGATTATTTTAATGCCTGCTGTAAATTGAATTTACAAGATTTTTTTTTTAACCTTAATTATTTAATTGCTTAACTTCTTTAGCTATAGCTATGGCTATAGTTATGGCTATATTTGATTGATTGCGTATAAATTGCTGATTAAATTTTTGCCTTTTTTGCATATTCAAATATGAATGCAATATTTTATTTTTTTTTTTTTGACTTGAATTTTTTTTACATTTTTTTTTTAAAGTTAAATTAAAACGCCAATTGCAAGAAATGAAAGGCACTGGCCAAGACACTTGTAGGTAGGTTTGGTCTCTTATAATAATAATAATAATAATAATAATATAAAAAAAAGTCTGAAATATATATAAACAACAATAACAACAACAACAACATGAAAACAATCCAATAAGCAAACCAGCTTCAATGTCAATTCAATGCAGGTGCGGACTGCGCCCCAGCTTTCGGTTTTTGGTCAACAAAAAAAAAAAAAGAGAAAAAAAAAATTTTTGTTGGCGCGCTTTGATTTATCTGTAACGCTCGTTAAATGTATATTGTATAGAAACTGTAAGAGAGAGATAGATATATGCATAATAGACAGAGATGAAAATATTTATTTTATTTTGATTTTTTTTCGATTTTTTTTTCTATATCAAAATAAAGTCTGCAAAGACTTGTTCGTCGGTTCAGTTAATTGTTTCGCTTTGGCTTTTTTTTTTTTAGCTATTTTTTTTTGACTGTTTTGTAATCGCATTACGTTGATTTTGCCGATGGGGATTTGTGTTGTAGCTGTGTATCTCTTGTATCTCTCTCTCTCTCTCTGTGTGTGTGTTGCTTGAATATTTTTTTTTATGGTCAGGTTCTTGATGTTTTTTCTTGTTGCTGTTGTTGTTGTTTCCTTTAGCTTCACATTGTGCAATATATATGTATATGTATCTGTATATGTGCGATGCTAATGCGTAAAGAAGTGATCTATAATTAGTGTTTATATATAGATAGATCCGGTTCTCTCTCTCTCTTCTCTTTCTTTTCTCTCTATCTCTCTCACTTTATAACAATTGTCGTCGCTGTTGTCGTCGTTGTCGTTGTCGTTGTCGCTGTCGAGGATGTTTGTTAGCCATGTTGTCAACATTTGTAATCTTGTATGTTGCGTTTTTGACTCTTTATATAGTGTACATAATTCATTCATATAGACTTGAAACTTGAACCG
Source organism: Zaprionus obscuricornis (assembly GCA_037044475.1). Classification (NCBI taxonomy): domain Eukaryota; kingdom Metazoa; phylum Arthropoda; class Insecta; order Diptera; family Drosophilidae; genus Zaprionus; species Zaprionus obscuricornis. Next base: position 53,736 of record JBAMBR010004998.1, on the reverse strand, counting down.
CACCCAAAACCAACCCAAATTCTTAACAACTTGCTGCTGCTCTTACACTGCAAGAAAATTGACATAACATTTTCTTTATAAGCAAAATTTACTTTAAAATTTTTATTTATATAAAATTTATAAAAATTTCATTGTAACTTTTTTTTTATAAATTCAATTTTTGCTTGCAAGTCTTTATAAATTTCTTGCTGTGTAGCTGCTGCTGCTGCTGCCGCACTTTGCAATTTGTTTAGTTTTTTTTTTTCATTTTTTTTTTGTTTTCGAAGCTTAGCAGAAAGGATTATAACATAAAGTCTTTTGTATATATATAGAATTTCGAATTGAATTGCAATTGCAATTGAATTGGTTTTGCGATTGTATTGGACAGCTGAGGCAAAAGGCAACAAGCAGTCAACCGCAATGGCAAACAGCAACAGCAGCAGCAGCAACAGCAATAGCATCTTGGCAGCAAGTCCAAGTTTTTTTCTTCTTTTTTTTTTGAGTTCGTTGTCTGGTAAGACTTGCAGCAGCGACTGCACTTAGCTAGTAAACTGGAAAGATCGGTTTCAGGTTTCAAGGACTTTTGGTGGACATTCACTTTTTGAGCCAGCCAAAGCAGCAGCAAACAGTCGCTGCAGCAGAGATATGTACGTGCATAGTGTAGATAGAGTATAAGTCTAAAGAACCAAACAAAACTGGCAACAACGTATATAGCGACTAGTAGTTGAACTCGCTCAGCGACTAACTAACTAACTCACTGAGCAAGTGACTGACTGACTGAGTGACTGACTGAGTGACTGAGCGAGTGACTGAGTGACTGACTGAGCTGCATTTAATGCCGTTCGAATGCGCTTTGTGTGTTGAACCACAAGAGTTGTTCAGCGCAGCATGGGCGCAAAACTATAATATAATAAAATACTATACGACGCCCCTTCTTCTGTCAAGCTTTGTCGTTGCTCTCTATCTCTCTCTTACACACATACGTACATAGTCGCTTTGCCTTGCCCGCACTGTCAACATTATCATCATCATCATCAACAGGTTGCGAATTTTGCATAAGAGAGTGAGAAACGAAAAAGTAAAAACTGGACCACAGGGCTGCCGCTGTGACCAAAATATGCTCTTTAAACCCTATGTAACGCACAGCAGCTGCAGAACACGCAAACAATACTCACACACACATAAGCATAGACACACACTACGCCTGCATTATAGTTGGGAAAGTGCTGCTGCTGCTGCTGAAAATGCAAGCTGAAGCTTGAAAACAAAAAAGCTTCCACAATCTCTAAGCTCGCTCTCAAAAATTTTGTTTTTGTTTTTGTTTTTGCATTTGAAAGTAATATTCCGTTGCTATTGCTATTGCTATTGCTGTTGCTTTTGTTGTTGTTATTCTTTTTAGTTAGTTTTTGGTGTTCTTTGAAAAGCAACGGTACATTGTGTATTTGCATTTATGCATATTGCAATTTATATTATTTGCCTTGCTGCTGATGCTGCGGCTGTTGCTTTTGTTGTCTTTGGCATTTTGTTTCTTTTTTTTTTTTTTTTTTTGGTTTGTTGATTTTTCTACATACTTTGCTTATTGCATTGCATCGTTTTATACCCTGTAAACAGCAGAGGGGGTGGTGTATGCTGCTGGCTGTGCAAATAAATTCAAATAATTTATTCATAATTCTATTGTCAAGCTGCTAAAAGAAAAAACTTTTTTTTTGCATTAGTTAAGCAAAAGAAAAGAAAACGAAATTGTTAATTCAGCAGCGTGCAGACTTTGCAACACAATAAACAGACTCTCTTGATAAACTTATTCTTTTGGTCAACAGAAAACTTTGCCAGGCAGTCTATGTGTGTGTGTGAGAAAGTGACAGAGAAAATGAAACTTTTTTTTTAGTTTTACGGCAGTTTTATCGTTAAAGTTTAGTTTGCAAAGACAAACTTGACTTTTTTTGTATAATTTTTTGTTTTGTGAGCTTACTTTCAATGCGTAACTTGAAGTCGTGTTTGATTTTTTTTATTTATTTTTTTTTATTCAACAAATTCTTGCTTCATATTAACTGCGTTATTGTTGTAGTTGTTGTTGTTTTAGTCATTACACAATAAATTATAATACGGGTTTGTCTCCGTCTGCATTAAGTCTCTGTCATTCTATCGCTGTCTCTGTCTATCATATATCGAAAAGGTTTCTTTTTTTTTTTTTTGAATGTAGCGACGCATCATCATCGTCATTATTATTATTATCATTATTATCAATATATTTATATATAGCGAGAAGATATACATATGTATATGTATATGTTATTATTCTAATGCTCTTTGTGGGAACTCGTTTCATTTGGTTTCGTTTCATTTTAACCAAGGTGCAAACTTGATTCGTTTTGATGCGCTGCTAGCTGCGCTGCTGTTGCGTCGCATCTGCAATTTTGACATTTCGACTTAACCTTGAAATCAAATGCGAGCTACTGCTGCTTTTGCTGTTGTTTCTGCTGTTGCTGTTGCGGTTGCTGTTGCTGAGAGGCTTTTGAAAGCAGCGTCAAGAGGCGAGATAACAGACAGAAGACAGACAGTAGGCCAGTTCATAAATTGAACAAGTTGATGAGGTGATTACCATGCAACAGTATGGTTTGATTGCTTTTCGTGTCTACTAACAGCTGCTGCTGCTGCTGCCGCTGCTGTTGTTAATACTTTTGCTGCTGCTGCTACGTTGTGCACTGTATGTGCTGTGCTGTGTTAAGCCTTTAGACTTTCATCAAATGTCATCGAAAATGCCTTTTGGCTTAAAGGTCATTCTCGATGCTGTGGTCTGTATTTTTGGCTTTGACATTGCATCTTGCTAAAAACGCCCACGCATCAGCATATAACAAGCTCTATATCTCTCTCTCTTCTTCTTTTCCTCACACTTTTTCTCTACTTCAACTCCCTTACTCTTCTCTGTATATTTGCCTCTCACTCATACACACACACATTCTGTAGATAGCTCAACATTGCGTAAACTGCGCAATTTCTTAGTTGAAAGCTTTCACTCAATTTCAAAGTGCACTCAAAGCCATGCGCATTGATAAAGGTCAACAAAGGACTCAGGCCTCAGCCTAAATGCGCACTAAAGCTTTTTTTTTTTTTTTTTGGTGTGTTTCATCACTCGTTGTGTTCTCTTTCTCTCTGTCTTTCTAATACTCTCACTCAGTTTTATAAGCGCGCGCTCGCTTGCTCTTGCTCTTGTTTGTGCTTGCTCTCTCTCTCTCTACTCTCTCTACGAAAATTTTTATGAATGAAATGCAGGCAAGCGCAAAAGAGCAGAAGAGGCGTGCCGGCTGCTGCTGCTGCTATTGCTACTGTTGTTTGCCGCCTGCCTGTGTCAATCTACCGATGGCCGCCCACTCGCCCAACTCTGTAACCTACGACAATTGGTGTGTGTGTGTGTGTGTGTGTATGTGTATATATTCTGAATGAATGACGCAGTTTGCGGCTTTATCGAAGCTTCGCGATTCATTCATAATGACGTCAGCATGCGTAATGTTACTATGTTTGAACGCATTTGCGTGCGTGGGCGTTAACATCCAAGCTCGTCGCAGGCTGCTGCTGCTGTTTTGTTGCCGTTATATGTGATTTCTAATCCTTTGCAATAGAATTTTATATCTGTGTGTGTGTCTACAATTTGATAGAATATTCTATTACGTAAAAGCGCATTACAATTGTATACGTGTTTCTCTCTCTCGCTCTCTCTCTCTGTGTGTGATAAGATAACACATGTTGTTACGTTGTGCCAATTTTTTTTTTTTAGTTTATGCCATGGCAACTGTGTTTTTGTGTTGCAAGACATCGGCCGCGCATACATTGTATTTTCTTTACTTCCTGCTGTATTTAGCAAATTAACCCTATATTGCCCCCCGCCCGGTCCCAATTCTTATGCGTGGGTGGTAGGTAATTTTTGTCCTTATGTAACAAATACGTTAAGTTAAACTTAAATTGCGCTTAATTGAATGCCATGTTTCCGGCTGTTGCCACCCAAACTCTTGTTGCGCTTTGTTTTTTTTGTTTTTTTTTTTTTTTGCGCAACTGGCGCCTCTGGCCACGCCCATATTGCCATACGTTCTATGTGTGTGTGTGTGTATGTGTATATGCTGGTGTCGACAGGCGCCAGTTGTCGTCGTCGCATGCCACATGCTGTAAGTGTGTGTGTGTGTGTGTGTGTGCATGTGCCACAATTACTAGTCGTCTACATATATCCATCTATTCATGCAACGAACCAAGCGTCGTCGTCGTATTCATCCATGTTTTTATATCCATATTCTAACCACAAAACAGAAACAGCAAAAAAAAAAAATGAAACGAAAAAAAAAAACTGTCTCTCCCAGCGGCTGTTTAGGGGCGCGCGCGTGGGCGCCTGTCGGCTGCCCGTTGATTGTCCATTGGTTATCCATAGGTTGCCAGTTGTGTGCGTTTTGCCATGCCACTTGCCACTTACCACTTGCCACTTACCACTTGCCACTTGGCTTTGCGGTGTTAACCTCAACTACAACTACTATTGCTACTACAACTGGCTGGTTGGCTGACTGGCTGACTGGCTGTATGCCGCCAGTTAATCGGTGCCCCGACCCATTGAACCGGAGATGTTGCTAGCTAGGAACCGGAGATGGAGTTGTTGATGGCGCTGGTTGATGGTGATGGTAGCGATGTAGCGATATAGCGATATGGCGTTTGGCAATGTAGACGTTGTACATTGCTGCCACAGAGCAAAGCAGAAGCAAGAGCAAGAGCTCATCGATTTTTCATTACGGCAAGCATCATTGGTTACTGGTTGCCAAAGCTGGTTGAACGTGTTGTTGTTGTTGTTGTTGTTGTTGTTGCCACTTGGGCTGGCGTCATCAACGTCAGCGTCAAGGATCTCTGTGGATGAGTTGTGTATGTGTGTGTTATGCCAATGGCTTAAGCAGCAGCAGCAGTAGCTGTAGCAGCAGCTGGCGACCAATTCCCTTTGTGTGTTGTCGACAACGTGTCAAACGCATCTTGTGAATCGCGAATTAATACACTTTACTTTCCAACATCAAGTTGTTACGATGCGATAGTCAACATGACGATATTATTTATGTATTTATTTATTTTTTTTTTTTTTATAAGCCAAATAAAATTGAAGCAAATTTTTTGTTTACAAAGTAAATTGCAAGCGATCGATACTATCGCGCGAATAACGATTCAATTTATAGACTTATTATTTTTTTTACAGACTTTGCGATAGTCATGCCGATAGTATTTAATGAGCTACTGTTATTTTTGTTTTCTGTCATTAGCCAAACACATTTAAAAAAAAAAGAGAAGAAAAATTTTATAGACTTTTTTTTACGGCAATTTCGTGTTGTTTTTTTTATTAGTTAAACAAACAAAAAAAAAACAAAGTGGGAAAAATATATTTAACTTGATGTGCAAGCTTTTGTTTTTATTTTTATCTGGCAAATACATTTAAATATATAAATATATTTATATATATATAGACAAAGTATATATATATAAAAAAAAATCAGGTTTTATTTTAATTTTTAACTACTTGCGCATAAAATTAGTCTAAAAGATTTTATTTATTTATTTTTTTTTTTGGGAGGGGGATTTTATTGAACTCTCATCGTCTGTTCGTCGTCGTCGTTGTCGTTGATTTTTAATACTCGTAACTCTCGTGTAACCAAAAAATGCAAATCCAAAAAAAAAAAAATTTAAAATGCAAATTGAAAATATTTAAAAAAAAAACTAAAGAAAATAAAAACAGATTTTAGCTATTAATTTTTTCTTATTGGAGGGAAAGAAAATAAAAAATAACGTTACACACAGCATTTGAATTATTGCATTTGAATTTGTAATTTTATTTATTTTAATTACAATAAAAAAATTGAAAAATACAAAAAAAAAAAAATACTGGAAATTAATAATGAAAAACTATAGTTGACGAACGATATTAAAAATAAAATGTTTAAAATAATACTAAATTATTTTATATTTTTTAATTATTAATTGAGAAAATTGCAATTAAATTAACTTAAAATTTGTCTAAATATTTTTAATAAATTTTGCTGGCAATATTTTTTTTTTTATTATTTAAAAAAATATTGAAAGATTTTTCGATAGTGCAAAATAGAAATATTTAGTTATTTTTAACAGATTGTTGCTAGTTTAAAAAATATTTCCAATGCAAAATAGAAAAGTTTTATTACTTTTTATGCCAGAAAGAAGAAAATAAAAAATAAAATAAATAGTGTATAAAATATTCTATGCAATTTGCATAAGAAAAAAAAAAATACTTCCAACAACTTTTCTTTATTTTTTTTTTATTTTTCAATCAATTTTGTTGTTGTTGCTGTTGTTGTTGCCATCGTTGTTCTTCTTGTTGTTGTTCGCTCTCATTTTGGCGCATTTCTCTTTTGACCACACGTTCGCATATTGAGCTTCAATTTCTGCCCACACCAACCAACAAGTTGCCAGAATGTGCAGCAGGCGGCGGCATCGATAGCAGCAACGAGCAGCAGTAGCAGTAGCAGCAATACGACGCAGGCGAAATTCTATTTTTAGATGCCAATTTTGTAAATAGACGACGACGACGACGACTCTGGCAAATAATAAGGAGAGGACCCTCAATCAAGTTAAGTCAAGTGTATATGTGTGTACTCTGTGTGTGTGTGTGTGTGTGTGTGTATTTGATGGTGCGTTATATATGCGCGCTGTTGCTCTCTACTGCTGCTGCTGCTGCTGCTATGTTTTTTTTTTGTGTATGTTTCATGCTGATAAACATTAAATGCTTATCAACAATTTACGCGAAAACGTTTTTCTCTCTTTCATTTTTTTTTTGCACTTGGCGCCCACACAAAATGCAGACAGGAAATTGTTGCCGTGATTTTCTTTTTTTTTTTTCAGCTGACGCGTGTTGTTTTTCTTTATGCATATTTATATATACACAGAGAGATAAAGAACCGAGAGCCGAGAGCCAAGAGCAGCCAGCAAGTTTTTCTTTCTACTTTTTCTACACAAATCTTAGGATTATAGCAGCAGCAGCAGCAGCAGCAGAAGTTAGCAAATTTTTATGGCTATAAGCAGCTTATAAAAGTTTCTTTGATTGATAGCAAAAAGCTTAAGAATTTAGCAGCACTCCAGGTGTGTGTGTGTGTGTGTGAGTGCGGGTATATACAAGTCGTGTATACCTTATGCTATTTTTATTTGCACATTGAACGCTTTTGGCATTTCATCCGTTTGACGCCAGCAAACAACGACAGGACATTAATTTCACGGCCATTTGTTTTGGGGGCACAGCACCAACAGCAGCTGAAGCTGAAGCCTAAAGTTGATATTGCAGTGAGGCAGGGCAGGGTGGCATTGTGGCAGTTTTAGAGTATGGGTGTGGCATCTTTGTTATGGCATTATTGGCCATCATCATTTATCGGTTGTGCAGGCAATTCAGGCTCAAGTCTTGTCTCTCTCTCTCTGTCTGTTGTATTTATGTTTGCGCCTCACGTTTTGCCAAAAAGATTTCAAATGTGCCACAAAATGTTGACGGCAACTTTCAATTTTGTATGTTTTGAGCTTCAGCAGCACCAACAGCAACAGCAGCAGCAAATAATTGTTGTGCGTGTGTGTCTCTCTCTCTCTCTCTCTCCGAGTGTGTGTGTGTTTGTGTATTATATCAAATTGGTTCATGGCAATTCTTATGCGTTGTGGCAACAAGCACGAGCTCGTTAACGCCGCCTAACGGAGGCTGCATGCCACGGAGGCGTTGCGCCAAGTGTTAGGACACAATTTAAAAACGACAAACGGCAAACGGCAACGGCAACAGCAACTGCAGCCAAAAGTTTTGCTGCAGCTGCAACCAGTTCCATTCTAATGCGCCTGGGCCTGCTGCTGCTGCTGCTCTTGTTGTTGTTGTTGTTGTTGTTGTTGATGTTGCTGTTGCTGTTGCCTGACTGCAAAGTGAGCGTTTTTCTTATATGCAACACACGAGTCTGCCAAAAGACAAGAACTACACTGAGCGAAAATTTGATCAAGGAATAAAAGTAATTTGAAAATTATGAAAATGAATATGAGTATGAATATGAATATGAATATGTGTATGAATATGAGTATGAGTTATGAATATGAGAATATGAATATGAGTATGAATATGAGTATGAATATGAGTATGAATATGAGAATATGAATATGAGAATATGAATATGAGAATATGAATATGAGTTAAATGAATGTGAATATAAATATGAATATAAATGAATATGAATATGAATATGAATATAAATATGAATATGAATATAAATGAATACGAATATGAATATTAATGAATACGAATATGAATATTAATGAATATGAATATGAGTATAAATGAATATGAATATAAATGAATATGAATATGAATATAAATATAAATGAATATGCATATGAGTATAAATGAATATGAATATAAATGAATATGAATATGCATATGAGTATAAATGAATATGAATATAAATGAATATGAATATGAATATGAATATAAATGAATATGCATATGAGTATAAATGAATATGCATATGAGTATAAATGAATATAACTATAAATGACTATGAGTATAAATAAATATAAATATGAATATAAATGAATATGAATATAAGAATAAATGAATATGAATATGAATATAAATGAATATGAGCATAAATGAATATAAATATTCATCTGATACTAAATAATTATGAATATTATGAATATTACCTTCAATAAAAAGACTTGTATAAATTTCTTGCAGTGTAGTACAATTACATATAGAGTATATAGATTTACATACTAAATCTTATAGAGCTTTTGCTATATAGTTATACTATAATTATATTTATATATATAAGTATATAGACTTACAAGTTGTCTTTGTGCTCTGCTCTGCGCTGCTCTGCACTGCGCTGTTGTGCATTGTGCATGCCACATTGTCGCTGCCCTTGGAGTTGTTTCATGATGATGTTGCTGCATCGTTGTTGTTGCTGCAACAGAATTAAGGTCGCTTCTGTCGCTTCTTTGTTTCTTCTTGTTATTGTATGTGTTTTCACGTTTGTGGCCTTTCGTTCTTGGCTCGTAAATTTGTGGCAACGTGTCTGGAATTCAGGATGCGACGCCTTATCGCCAAACAACAACAATAGCAGCAGCAGCAACAACAGCAGCAGCAACAACAACAGCAGCAATAGCAATAGCAACAGCAAGCAACAACTGAAAATAAATTCACGACTCTGCAACGAAACAACTTGGCGTATACTTGATGTGAATGTTTATATTTTGTTTGTATGTAGACATGCATGCATGTGTATGTGTGTCTGTGTTTGTGTTTTGGTCTTTGACTTTCACTTTTTGCAATTGAAATTCTTGCATAAAGCCAATGTAATTAACATATGTTACATAATTCAACTGCGCCAGGCAGAGAGACAGCTGCCATTGCTGCTGCTGCTGCTGCTGCTGGAGGATACAATTTTATTTTTTTTTTTGGTAATTGCTTTTCAATAATTGTGCTAGCAGTAGCAGCAACAGTTGATGATAATGATGATGATGATGCGCTGTTACTGCTGTGCTGTACATGGAAATGATGCCTCTGGTCGATGTTGATCCGGCCACGCCTTGAAAATAATAAATCTGTGTGCAAACATAACACATAGCACACACTGCTCCCTTAAAGCGTTACGATTTTTTTTTGCGAAGCATTTCAACAATTCACTTTGCATTCAGTTAACAGCAAACGACATTCTTCTAAGTTGTTGGCAATTACAAACTATAGCAACAACAACAACACGAACAAGAGCAACAAGAGCAGCAGCAGCAGCAGCAGAGACAGCAGCACCAACAGCTGGCAGCCAACACCCAACTAACTACACACACTCACACACACACACACATGTTTATATAGTTCATTTGAGAATTAGTTTTTTTTTTTTTAGTTGTTGTATTTTAGAAGTCGCCATCGCATACTCAAGTCTCTGCTGCTGCTGCTGCTGCAACAAGAAGCCAACAGCTTTGTCTTTTTGCATTTGTATTTGTGTTTTGTATTTTGTGCATGCAGTCAATAACTAAACCAGTCTTGAAAGGTGTCTTTAGCTGTAACCTGGCATAGGCCGAACGACGAACAGGGCAGAGACCAAGTGCAACTTTAAGCCAAGCAACAACTTAAACAACTTAAAGTAAACAAATACACACACACACACACACACTGAGCGCAAAACGTATGTTACAACAAACTGTCTAAATGTTTTCTTGTGTTTTTACGCTAGTCAAATATGCTTTAAAAATTATTACTATTTTTATTTTTGTTAAATATTTAAATAATATTTGTAAAATGTTTACGAATTTTCAATATTTTGTTTAATAACATTTTTTTTTAATATTTCATTGCATTTAAAATGTTTTAATATTTCATTTTATAAACAATTTTAATATTTTATTAAAAAAAATTTTTTAATAGTTGATTTAATAAAATATTTTAATATTTCATTTAATAAAATATTTAAAATTTAAATAATAATATATTTAATTTTAATATTTCATTTAATAAAAAAAAAATAATATTTCATTTATTAAAGTATTGAAATTTTAATATTTCAATATTTTTTAAAAGTTTTTAATATTTCATTTAATAAAATATTTGTATATTTCATTTTATAAACAATTTTAATATTTTATGAAAAATTTTTAATAATTCTTATTAAATGAATATATTTTAATATATAATTTAATAAAATATTTAAATTTTAATATTTCAATATTTAATTTAATAAAATATTTTAATATTTCATTGAGTTTATAATTTTATTTAAAATATTTTTTTCACCTTTTTTTTAATAAAATATTTTTCTACATCGTTCAATAAAATATTTAAATTTTAATATTTAATTTAATAAAAAAAAATATTTTTATATTTCATTGTTTCATTTTATAAAATATTTTAAATTTAATAATTTAATATTTAATTAATTCAATTTAATTTTTTATATTTTTAATTTTATAATTTGATTTTTTTCAATAAGACTTGTAGCAACCCCTTCATAGTTTACAGGGTATGCACAAACTAGCAAAAATAGAAATAAAAAAACTTGTCAAATATTTAAGCAGCTCGCAGAAAAGAATTTGACATTTTCTTTAAACAATTTTTTTTTTTATTGAATTTTTTATTTTTTTAAACATCAATCATGCTGCTGCTGCTACCCGGTTGTGAGTCTGTTGCACTTGATTACAGGGTATGCACAAACTAAAACATTTTGGCCAACAAGTTCTACTACAAACAAGACGATTACGATTACGATTTGCTGTCTTGCTGCTGCTGCTGTTGCTGCTGCTGTCTCTGACTCTGTTGACGTCGTTAACACGCATTGAAGCGTGTTGCTTGGCGCTGCTGCTGCTGCTCGCAGTTGCAGTTGCAGTTGACGCTAGCCGCGTTTGCTTGTGCCTTTTGGATTTAAGTCGAGCTTGGACTTGGACTGTGTCTCTTTTGTCTGTCTCTCTGTCTGTCTTGTCTGTCTCTCTCTGCCTGTCTGTCTGTCTCTCTCTGCCTGTCTGTCTTGTCTCTCAGTCTTGTCTCACTGCCTTGTCTTGTCTTGTTGCAGTAAGAGCAGCATGCGAGAGGCGTAACTGTGCAGTCCAAGCAGGGCGTGGCTGCGAAGAGGCTTGGGTTGGGCAAGGCAGGGAAACAAGGGCGTCACAGTGGGGCAAAAAGTATTGATACAATTTATAAATGACTTTTGCTTTTTATATCTATCAAAAGTGCTGAACGTCGTCGTCGTTGTCGTCGCAGTTGTTGTTGTTGCTGCTGCTGTTTTTAATTTTTTTATTATTATGTATCTTTATTTTTTTTTATTCTGTTTTATTTTAATATCAATTTATTTTGCTGCTGTTGTAGTTGTTGTTGTTGTTGTTGTTGCGATTTTGGTTGTTGGTATTCCACAGCGTCAGATTTGAGTGCATAAAATAGCAATTTAAACGTTTCTTGCTTTGCGCTATGTATATACTATATACTATATCTATCTCTCTCACTCACTCACTCACTCGCTCAATGTGTGTGTGCGACTGAGTGTGACTATATATGCATGTGTATGTGTGTGTGTGTGTGCGTTTTTGAAAATCGAAAGCAAGGTCTTATTTTTCTGCGCAAAACACGCAGACAACACTAAAACAACAACAGCAACAGCTACAAAGACGTACAAATTCTGTTGGCCAGTTGCTTTATTGTTGTTGTTGTTGTTGTTGTTGCTGTTGTTCTTTTAAGCTCCACTTTTATTTTAGAACGTAATTTATTAATATAGTTATATATATATATATTTATATATATATATATATTTAGTTAACGCCCAAGTCACATGCCACAAACACATGAACTAAAAAAAGCAACTGCAGCAACAACAACGGCAACGGCAATAACAACGGCAACAACAATTGACAAGAATCTGCGTTGCGTTTGTTTGGCTTTAAGCGCCAAAAACTATTTATACAAATACAAAAAAAAACTCTGTGACATCCGCTCACACACAAACACACACACACCTCTACCCTTCTTACTCTCTCTCTCTCTCAATATCCCCCTCTCTTTCTCTCTCTCTCTCTCTCTCTCTCTCTATTTCCCCTTCTCTCTCTCTCTCTCTCTCTCTCTCTCTCTATTTCCCCTTCTCTCTCTCTCTCTCTCTATTTCCCTTCTCTCTCTCTCTCTCTCTATTTCCCCTCTCTCTCTCTCTCTCTCTCTCTATTTCCCCTTCTCTCTCTCTCTCTCTCTCTCTCTTTATCTCCCCTTCTCTCTCTCTATCTCTATCTCTATTTCCCCTTCTCTCTCTATCTCTATCTCCCCTTCTCTCTCTATCTCCCCTTCTCTCTCTCTCTCTATGTCTATCTCCCCTTCTCTCTCTCTCTCTCTATCTCTATCTCTATCTCCCCTTCTCTCTCTCTCTCTCTCTATATCTCTCTCTATCTCTAGCTCTACCTCGCCTTCTCTCTCTCTCTCTCTCTCTCTCTCTCTCTCTCTCTCTTTTTCTTTATCATTGGCAGCTCTTTTTTTTGTCGTTTTATCACTTTGTGTTTTGTCGTGTTGCACACTTCGATTTCTGTTTCACTTTTTCTTTTCTTTTCTTTTTTTTTCTTTTTTCTTTCTGTTGCTTTTTTTTCTATTTTCATTTTCTATTTACATTTCTATTGTATTTTTTTTTTCTGTTGCTGCTGCTGCTGCTTCTTCTACTGTGTTTGTCTTCATTTTTATCGCAGCGGCACGTGTCGTGACACGTCACAAGGCGGCCTAATTGCAATTAGCTGCATACAACAACAACAATAACAACAACAAATGCAACTACGTCAACTGCAATAAATATTCTAAGGCAACAAACATTGTTGCACAAACACAAACACACAAATAGCAAATGCGCTTGTCAAGGGCGTCGTGTCGGGCAACAAACTCTAACGATAAGGGTCTCTCTATCTCTCTCTCTCTCTGTCTCTCTAAGAAATAAGCACGCTTAACGGGGGAGTGCGAGTGACAGTGGGCAGTGCACCTTATAAATAGAACTTAAAAAATGCATCCTGTTTGCTTTTGCATTTATTTTTATTTATTTTATTTTATTTTATTTATTTGCTTTTTATTTATTTTGTTTTTTTTTTTCATATTTATTTTCTTATGTATTATCTCTGTCGTGTTTGTTCTACTGATAACAGCAAGCAGCAGCAGCAGCAGTAGCAACAGTAACAATAACAAAAGTAACAGCAAATAACAGAAATATGCAACAGATTGAAATAATATTTGAGTTAACGGCAATTTTATATTTATTTATTTATTTTTTCTTTCTTCTTTATTTTCACATTATTTTTCTGCTAAAAGTCTGTGCGCGCAGTGTTGTTTGTATATTAAATTCCAGTTAAATCACAGATATAAAGTTTTACTATCTATGAAAACTTTGAAGTCAATATAAAAAAAAAAAATACTAAAAGTTATTAATAACAATTTTATCTCATCATAAAAATAAGACAAAAGATTCAATAGAAAATTATAAAAAAATACGAAATAAAAAAAATTCTACAAAAAAAACTTTATGAAATTCTTATAAACAACAAAGACTTTTTCTATATAGTATATTATATGTGCTGCGTAACTTGCTTTATTTAGAATTCAAAGAAAAAAAAAGAAAAAAATCATAAGATAAATGAAATTTTTGATAATTGTCTTCATTTTTACAACTTTTACAATCAGTAAAAAAAAAAAAAAAAAAAAAAAATTATATTTTTGATATTTACTTTTTTTGTCTTCACAAAATGCTGTTTATCAAAGCAAAGAAAAAAAATAACTCTTTCACATTGCTGAATTCCCAATTCATAGTAAAATTGTTATGTGTGCGTGCGTGTTTGATAAGGGCGACCTTGAAAAAAAACATATAAAACATATAAACACATACTTAAAACTTTCAATTCATAACTTGAAACTTTATAAAAAAAAAATCATACTCTACTATAAATAAAAATAAAACTCATTCGTATCATAATAAAACAATTCATTCAATCAGTAGTGTTATATGTCTGCGTGTTTTTTCATTTTCTATCTTAAAAAAAAAAAAAAAATAGCTGCTAAAAAATCATATGCACACAATAATTGCTAAATTGGGAATCTTTCGTCAAGCCAAATTTTTGTGCCGGCTAATAAAACCATATAAATAAATGTATATATATATATATATATATCTATATATATATATTTTTATGCGATTTTTCCAATGCCAATGACTTTGACTCTTTATGATGATAGTCTCTTTTTGTAGTATTACTGACTAATAAAATGTAGTATACCTCTCTCTTTGTCTACCTCTCTCTCTCTCTTTCTCTATCTATATATGGTTATAATTATAGTTAGTTAATGAGCTGTATTTATCATATATACACACACACACACACATATGCAATGATAAATTAGTCAAAACGTTGATAGATGTCAACAAAATTCATGTATTTCAATAAGGAAATAAAGAAAAAAATATATAAAAAAAAAAATAAAAAAAAAAATAAAAAAAAAAATAAAAAAAAATTATTAAACTCTAAATTTAAAAATTAATCAAAAAATTTATGTTGATTATTGCACATGCGAATGCTTAAATCAGCTCTAAATTTATACATACATATCTATATATATATTTTGCTGCTAAAAGAAGCGTATCCAAATTTAAATAAGTAGAAATTATACCCCCATATAAATATTTATAAAAATATATTAAAAAAATATTGTCAATATCAAAATTGAAGTGCAATCAAATATCAAAAAAACAAAAAAAAATCAACCAACTCTCCAAAAACCCGAAAAATGTCTGTCAAACACTGTGTGTGTGTTTGTTGTATTGAGCATCAGGTGTGATTTCAAGTGTTATTATTATATTTTATTTTTTTACCGCCAAGTGAGTGTGTGGGCAATTTTTCTGTGTGTGTTTGTGTGCACTTGAACAAGAGATGTTCACACTAATTTAAGAGATTTTGCGAGAAAATATAAATAAATAAAAAAAAAAAAAACATTTTTAAATTGTTGAAAATAAATAAAAATAGTTAACTTATTGCAATCTATGCAAATAAACAATGCCAAAAATAACATGCATACTAGACATGTACAATCGTTCACATACATACAAATATACATACCAATGTATGTATTATTGTATGTATATATTTTGTCTGCTTGTCTTTTGTGCAGGCGACAAAAATGAGCAAAAAAAAAAAGAAAAAAATTCAAAAAATACAAAAAATCAACAGAAATCAACAAATGTTTAATTTGCAATTTTTACAGTTGCTTTTGTATTGGACGCTAAGCTTTATATATATTTTTTTTTTCGTTTAGGCTTGTATATTGTTGCTGTTCATATACCCTGTAAATTAGACAAAGCGAGCATATTTTGTTTTTTTTTATATGTAAAATTCAAAAATAAAATAAAAAAATTTATTTATTATTTTTGTGCATTGTAAATTATAATTCTAAATTATAGAGAGTATCTCTTAGTCGAGCTGGCATTGCTTATGTTTTGCTTTCCTTACTTGTTTTTGTTGGCTTTTATGGCTGCCATTTCAATACGCTTCAAAGTGAATTGCATTAATTACGCACACACTGTCAAAAGACACAGACACACATACACACACACATACACATACACATACACAGGCGCATACACATTCAATATATATATGTTTGTATGCATGTGCACAATATTTATTTCTAATTAATTTAATTTTTGTTTTCGCTCGTTTTTTTTTTTTTTTCTTTCTGTTTTTATATGTCGCCGTTGCCGGTGCAGCTTTTTTTTTTTTTTGTGAGCGCCCATATCGTATGTGTGTGTGTGGGGGCCGTAGCGTCGCTATTTGTATGTGTGTGTTTGTGCTGTTCATGTTTGGGTCGCGCATGAATTGAAAAAAAAGAACGGCGCATGAAATTCGTATAAGAAAACTTTTAGTGCAAAAGCTTTTTTGCGGCTTGTCGCTGTGCGTCTATGTCTCTATATATATGTATGTGTGTGTGTGTGTTTGTGTGCGAGTGTGAACATTTCTGACGTAATTGTGCTGCTGCTGCTGTTATTGTACCGTCTAACCAAATCGCAAAACGCACCAATATCCCAAAAACCACTCAAACACAACAGAAACACTCGACGTACTAAGTCTCATACACACACACACACATGTACATGTACATCTACATGCCATGCATAGAAATACAGAGAGCCAGCAAGCAAGCAGCAGCACAAGCACCATAACAATGAGCATGTACAATTTGTTGCTTCTTTGCTGATCGACGACGCGACGTTGCTCTGCCTCTGTTTGCGTCTTGCCGGTTTCGAAAATCCAAAAGCAACAACAACAACAACAGCAGCAACAGCATAGCAACTAGTGTCGGTGGCGCAAATATAATTAAACTTTCGAATGGGATCAGCAGCAGCAACAGCAGCGACGACTACGACTACGACTATAGAGACGGTGACGGCAGCAGCGGCAACTGTAATGCTTGACAAGTTTAGTTTTTTTTTTTTCTGATTTTTTGTTTTTGTTTCAGTTTAATTTTCGTATAGTGCTTTTTCACTCAATTTGGAGTCATTTGTGCTTTTGAGAGCTTTACTCTGTTGCTATTGCTGTTGCTGCGACTGACGCTGGTGTTTCGCTGCCGTTGCTGCTGCTGCTGCTGCCGATGCCGCTGCGGCTGTGGCTATAGCTGTGGCTGTGGCTGCGATGTGTGTTTTCACTCAATTGCCGTTTTGCTTAAGGCCGCATAGTCAAGTTTCATGCCACCAACGATTGCCGTTGAATTCAGTCGTTCAACGAGAGTGACCGCGCACGAAAGCCCCAACAAGCCCACAGCGGAGCCGCACAATAAAATATTATTATAATAATAAAAAAAAAAAATAAAATTAAAATCGAGCGTCAAGCGTCGTCCAACCAACAAATAGACAAGACAACAACAACATAACAGATATATGATACAGAGTGAGAAATATATTAAGAAAACATAAAAAAGAAAAAAAGAAAGAAAGAAAGAAAAAAAATACCATATGTACTTGTTATATTGAGTGAATAGTAGTAGAAAGAGAGAGTAGAAGAAGCAACAGCAACTGCAGCAACAGTCACTGTCACAGTCAATTATCAATATCAATATATATTGATATCGATATTGTAAAATCAATCAGAGAAATTTTTTGTGCATTAATAAAACAAAAAAAACAAAACCAAGAAAGATTCAGTTTTGCATTACGTACAAAAACAGAAGAAAAAACAAAAACTAACTACGTGATAAACAAGGAAGAAGTCCAACAGGCAAAATCCAACAACAACAACAACAAAACATTCGAGAACATTCTAGAACAAAAGAAGAAGAAGCAATAGAAGCAGAAGCAGCAGGCAACAGCTTTGCCCCGTTTACCGTTACATTGTATGAACTACAACACACACGACACTCTCGAAAAAAAAAAACAACAGCGCTCTCTCACCTTTAACTGCTCATTCACTCACTTACTCTCTCTCTCTCTTCAACGTTCACACTCACACTCTCTCTCTCTCTGGCTGTGGAACAGCAAAATCAGCCTATTTTGCACGAAAGACAGACCGCCCGCCCGCCCGCTTGTTCTATTATTCTGTGCCTATTGCTCACGAAGAAGAAAACACAAGAGGACGAAACGACAACGCGCGACCCTTGAAAGAGTTGCGTACGTGCCTTGCTGTCCAAACATATGTTTGCGTGAGCGACAACAACAAAAGAGAATAGCGCAATAACTGTTGCAAATTGAAGCTCTTTGCTGCTTTACTTGTCTCTGTCGACAACAAGAACAAGCAAGAACAAGGAGAGGAAGAAGTAGAAGTAGAAGAAGAACAACAACTGTTAACTCTAACATATGTTGAGCAGCCAGAGGCTCTGCTCTGCTTCTAAAGTGCAGCTCTCTGTGTGCCCGTGTGTGCCAAAAAGCGTATAAGTAAAATAAAAAAAAAATAAAAATAAAAATATAAATATAAAATACAAGAAAATATTTTGTACCAAAAAAAAAATTGAGAGAGGAAAATATTTCGTGTCATTTCGCGTATTTTTGCAACGTTATCTCTTCTGCTCGTTCGTTCGCGCGTGTATTTGCTGCTGTGTTTTTGTGTGTAAAAAGAGAAGTGCAAGTGTATTTTGTGTTGAAAAACAAAAGAATAATAATAATAATAACAACTGTAAAAGTGCGTGTGTGTGTGTGTGTTTTTGTGCTGTTTTGAAAACTCTTCAATTTGTGCAACATTGTGCGGATATTAACCGCCCACAACAGCATTCATATGAAACCAGAAAATTGGCTTGAAACATCATCACCAATAGCATCAACATCAGCCGCCGCTGCAGCAGCAGCAGCAGCCGCGGCAGCAGCAGCTAAAGCTCAAGCAGCAACAGCAGCATCAGAAGCAACAGGAACAAACGCAGCAGCTGCAGTAGCAGCAGGAGCAACAGTAGTCGCTACAGTCGCCGCCGCCGCTGCTACTGCTGTTACTGTAGTGCCAACAAAACGCAGAACGTACAATGCTAAGGTAAATGTCACGCCCACATGACACATGACCCCACAGTCCTGCCTGTGGCTACCCCTACGTATAATACTCGGCAGCAGGCAGCCACACCCACATATAAAGCGACACACACACACACATACATATACATACATACTTCAACCCATTTTTGCAATTGTAGCATATGGCGATGAAAAGTTTTCAATGCGTCGCTCGTTAAAATTGTTTTTTGTTTTTGTTTTTTGGTTCGCTTCTTCTCTTCTCTTGCTTTTTGCAGTTATTTTTTTTCTGCTCTTCTTCCTCTTATACTTCGCTTAGATTTTTATGTACCTTGAAGTGCGTTTATGGCATTTTCTTGTTGTTGTTGCTATTCGTTTACTTTTCAGTGTGTTGTTGTGCTTCATTGAGTGCCAAGAATTTTGTTTTGCCGCAGTTCAATCAACAGCAAGAAATAAAGCAAAAGCATAAGCAGAAAAAAAAAAGCGAAAAACTTGCAAAGACAAACAACGACGCAGAAAATGAAAAATGAAAAAAAAAAAAACAGAAACTTAGTTACTAAATTTTTAACAAATGTTGGTTTGTCTGTCACTGCTTGTAGAAGAAGCAGCAGCAGCAGCAGCAAAACAATTCAATTGCAATTCAATTTTAATTTCAATTTCAATCAAATAAAAAAAAAAAAAAATTGAAATTCCATTTTGATACGAAAATGCGTGGCATAAAATGTTTGTATGTATGTGTATGTGTATGTGCACATGTTTAATTTATATAAAATACAGCAATGTGCAGACAACTAGAAACACATGCAGACACTATTATATATATTATATGTCTATATATATATATATATATAGTTATATTTATATCCGGGTTCACATTAGCGTAGCGCGTAGTGAAACCTAATGACTTGGTCAGTTTTTTTTTTTTTTTTTTATTTATTTTTTTGGTTTTCGATTTACGATTTTCGTTGTTTTGCATTTGCATTTTGCATTGAGTTTATTTTTTGGGTTTACAGCAGCAGCAGCAGCAGCAGCTGTTGTTTTGGGGTGTTGGTGTGTGTATGGGTCACGTGTGAAGAGCAGGCACATTGGACGACACATTTCACAAGCGCAAATTACATTTTGACGCTTGTGCTTTGGGCTGCAAAACCCTCACTAATTACATTACATTACATTACATTACAATGCTCTTTATACTCGTCGTCGACGTCGACAATATACGTACGTCAGTTGTCAGCGTAGTCTATATATCTATATATATATATGTAAGGCTGTAAAGAGACGCAGAGAGCGATATATGTATGTGTGTGTATATAACACTTGGCACAATAGTTGCACCTATTTTTTTTTTTTTTTCACTGCTGTTGTCACTTGTGCATTCAACGCACGTTGCCAAACGTGCCAAGGGAGGGGAGGGGAAGGAGGGGTTAAACATACCAGACATTTATCTATATCTATATATACTTGTTGTATATAGAAATTGAACTGCAGAAACTTATAAATTAACAATTATATTCAAAGGTTAAAATGGAAACTTGAAAACAAATTAAAATTCTTTTTCTTTTGCCCATAAAAAAAAAAAAAAATAAAACTATAGTCTCTTTTTTTTTTTTTTGTCATAGTGTGTAGCGTTTCTTACTATTTGTGATATATAGTATAACTTTGTCACTCTCTGGGCGCAAATTATGTAAACAAAAAATTTTATTGTTTGCATTTCCAGCATTTATTTATTTATTTTTTATTGTCTTGTTTATTTTTCTTGTGTGTTTCACTCTTTTTTTTTTTTAACTGAAAATTGATAATATCGATTGTCTATCGAATGCTGCCACGTTTTACATTCCACGTTTCATGTTCTGTTTATTTTGTTTGTTTTTTTTTTTGTTTTGTTATTGTTGTGTTGCCACAAGTTACAAACAATTGTCTTACAGTTTATTTGGAGCAAAATGTCGCGCAAACATGCCAACCACAGTTTTCTTATACTCTAGAGCAATGAGAGGTGGGTGGTGTTAGGGGATTTAAGCAACTGTTGTTTTGTTATGAAATCCAATGAATAGTAAAGACACAGATGTTACGCCTTTCAATTTATATATATAAATTTATAAAGACAAGTTGCAATCGTCGTAATGCAAATTATTGTCTTAACGATCAAGAGAATTGATCGATTGTTTAGCTCTGTGTGTGATCTACCAGATCTTGCTGACGTTGTCTAAGTGACATAGACAAAGAGAGAGAGAGAGTGAGTGAGATAGAGAGAGAGAAAGAGAGAGGTTAATAACCTTATATATTTATTTTGTAGCTTAGAATTAGCCAATCACTTTGGCGGCGGCACAGAGTGTGGCTTAAAACACAGCAACAGAGATCTACCTGCTGCTGCTGCTGTTGCTGTTGCTGCTGCCTCAAAGAGTGATGAATGTGTTCATGTTTCTGTCGATCTATAGATCTGTCGCAAAGTCTAACTGTCTGTTTGTCCGACCGTCTGTCTGTCGATATATTGTATTTGTTTGCTTGCTTGCCTGCCACATGCGCCGTTACGATGTTTGTTGGCTTCTGACCCCATTAAAAATACTTTTATTATTGTTGTTGCTGTTGTTATTTGCTGTTGCTTAAGCTCTTCGTGCTGTGTGTGGCACATGGCAAATAAATAATCTTAACTCTCTCGCATATGCCCCAAAGCTAATGGGACTTACATCTGGATGGAATGGCCAAAACATATTGTATTGTCATTTTGCCATAGCCATAGCACGACAATGGCATAAAATGGAATCGCAGTCAGACAAGCAAGCAAGCAAGCATTGAAATCTAACAGTAGAATCAGTAATATAAGCAGGAAATGTTAATTAGATAAAAGTATTAGAGGTAGTAAGTGAGAAAGAGACAGAAAGAGAGAGAGAGAGTGAGAGAGAGAAGACTATAAATAGAAATTATAATTATAGACAGAAAAAGAGAGAGAGATGAACTTATAAAACACTAAAATCAGATTAAACTTCTATTTTTTTTATATTCTCGCTAAACATTAAAAATTGAAATTAAAAAAAAAACAAAAACGTTAATTGAATTCTTGTGAAAGATGATTACAGATTACCTATATATATATATAATATATATAGTATATATAAGCAGCTATAACAATGATGAAACTCTCATATACCTCATATAATAGCAAAACGATTAGCATAATGCTTACTTACTGGGTGGAAAATAAAAAAACACAAAAAACCCCACGTCGAAAATTGAAGAGTTGCTGCCGCCGAGACACGCTGTACTATAATTGACATTAACATTTAAAGGCGATAAGTAATTGTGCCAAATTTTTTGTTGATAATACTTAAAACTGGCACTTGCCACAGACAGATAGGCAAATGAGAGCAAACAAACAAATTGACAGACAGACAGATAGAGAGAGAGAGAGAGAAAGAGACAGCTAGACAAATAATGGGTAATTTTGAAAAAAAAAATTTGAAAATTTATGTAAATGAAATGCAATAGAATTAGAGTTTGTTTTTTTTTTTACTTTTTTTTTTTTGGTGGCAATGGTGGGACTACCCGCAAGTACGCTGATAATGCACGATAAATTACGTATGCAAATTTTAGGGCGTGGCAGCAACAGTTGTAGGTGGTAGGCAACAAAACTCATGAATATAATCGTTTATTATGTGAAATAACTATTTGAAACAATTTGTAACAATTTTGAATAATTGAAATTTTGCATACGAAGTTTATAATAATATGGGGAGGGGGAAAAGAGACGGACAGAGAGAGAGGGAGAGAGAGAGAGAGAGAGCTTGACTGATTGACTAACATAAAGATAATGACGAGCTTGCATAAGAGTTAAACTGCAGCTGAAGCTATAGATGAGGCACAAAGCTAAAGTTAAAGCTGACGTTGAGGTGTTGGAAGCTGTGACTGATGATATGGCTGAGCAGCTAAAGCTGAGATTGAGACTTAGGCTATAGCCTGAGGCTGAGGATGAAGCTGAGACTGAGGCTAAAGCTGAGAAGTAGACAGAGACTGAGGCTGAAGCTGAAGTCTGAGACTGAGACAGAGACAGAGACTGAGACTGAGAGTGAGACAGAGACAGAGACTGAGGCTGAAGCTGAGATTGAAACTTAGGCTGAGACTGAGGCTGAGGATAAATCTGAGAAGGAGACTGAGGCTGAAGTCCGAGACTGAGACTGAGTCTCAAGCTGAGATTGAGACTTAGGCTGAGACTGAGTCTCAAGCTGAGATTGAGACTTAGGCTGAGACTGAGTCTCAAGCTGAGATTGAGACTTAGGCTGAGACTGAGTCTCAAGCTGAGAAGAAGACTTAGGCTGAGACTGAGTCTCAAGCTGAGAAGAAGACTTAGGCTGATACTGAGGCTGAGGCTACAGTTGAGGCTGAGGCTGAGACTGAAGCCTGAGACTGAAGCCTGAAGCCTGAGACTGAGGCTGAAGTTGTGACTGAGGCTGAAGTTGTGACTGAGGCTGAAGTTGAGACTGAGGCTGAAGTTGAGACTGAGGCTGAAGTTGTGACTGAGACTGAAGTTGTGACTGAGGCTGAAACTGAGACTGACACAGAAGCTAGAACTAAGCTGAAGTTAAAGTTGTAGTTCAAGACTCTAAATGTTAGACCTGCAGCTAAGGCGTGTCAACCCGCAGTCTAAAACTTGTGAGACTCTCTGTAGCCGCCCAAGCGTCTTTTGGTCTAAAGGCTTAAGCTTCAAACTAAATATATAACTATAGGCAAAATTAAGATTGTGCCAAAGAACTATTAACACGCAGCATGTATTTAAAATACACAAACACACACACAGAGATAAACATGTGTATCTATAACTATGTCTATGACTGTAGCTGTGCCTTTGCACATATATCATTAAAATGGCCAGTTATATTTTTTTGAGTAGTTTTTTTTTTTTGCTTCTCTAAATTTTTGTTGTTGTTGTCGTTATTTACAAGTCACGAAGCTGGAAAGACGAAAATTACGAGCACAAAATCGCACGCAAAAGTGTTGGGGCAATATGCAATTAAGTTTTTGGCCTAACGTCACAAAAGCTGCCGTTGCTGCTGCTGCTGCTGTGGCTGTGGCTGCTGCCACACATACTAAGCAGCAACAACAACAACAACGAACAGGTAGCAGTGGCAAGACAATGCTATTTAAAGTTGCAAGTTGGCTTTTTGGGTTGGGCAATTGTGCTGCTGCTGCCACAAAGTAGAAGCAACAGCAGCGACAATAACTACAGTTTTAGAGTCATTGCTGAAGAATTGTGGAAATAGAAAAGTAAAGGGAATAGCGGCAGCAGCAAAAAAGCAGCGTAGAATGTGCCAAAGAGCAGCAGCAGCAGTAACAGCAACAAGCAGCAGCAGCAGCAGCCGCAGCCTTTCTCTGCTCTGCTTTTAGCTTTGAAAAAAATCTATAAAAAAAAATGTGCAAAATTATTTTATGTATAATTTAACATTAAATGAGCTATAAAAAAAAACAAAAGCAACAGGAAATCATTTAATAAATTTTTTTGAAATTTTTATAAACGAAAAAAAAAAATAAAAATAAAAATAAAAAAAATTCTTTTTGCTGTGCAGCAAAATATTGAAAAAATGTAATTTGATACAACGTTTGGCACAATGATTATGTGGCAATAATATATCCGTGTGCTGAACTATTAGTTACTCTTCCACATGCTGCCCATTACCCCCCCCCCAGCCCCTTATTTCTCTCCTCAGCTTGAGCTTTTGTGTTTTTGCTGCTGCTTTTATAATGCAAGCGACACAAAGTTGAATATATCGCAGCACAATGTGTTTGCTCTAGTTAATGCGCTTTTATCTTTGTTGTTGTTGTTGTTGTTGTTACTGCTACTGCTACTACTGCTGGCTGCTACTGTTATTGTTGTTGTTGTTATTGTTATTGATTGTTAACCTTGTGCAGCGTTTGTACGTCGCGGCGTACACGGCGAAGGTCGCCAAGTGCGTTGTCCGTCGCTTTTATTTTATTTTTTTTTTTTTTTCAAATAGTAGCTAAAATAGCTAAAGTAGCTCGTTTATAGCTAACAAATTAATGCTATAGAAAACATATACATAGACAATGAAAATGCATTGGGCTGTGGCATTAACATATGTAGCGCGATTTGACTTTGATTACATATTTATACGATGGCAGCGACGGCAGCGACGACGGCAGCGGCAGCGGGCGATAGTCAGTCAGTCAGTCGACCGGCCGCGAGAATGAATATATTGAAAAGTCAGCACAAAAATAAATAAAAAAAAAAATTTGCATTGTGTTGCGTTCTAATTAAAACTGGGCGCAGTTTATCTATGCATATGTATGTATGTAGCTGTGTGTGTGTATGTGTGTGTAGTTGTGTCTCGTTGTCGTCTCTCTAAGTATTTGTATGCAGAAGCCAATGCGTCAGTTAAGGACAAGAGCAAAACGCATAAGGCAAATGCTAATTTAATTAAGACAAACGCGCGCGCAACAAGCTGAAAAAAAAATGCTTACAACAACAAACAGCAGCAGCAGCAGCAACAACAAGAGCAACAGCAGCAGCAGCAACAACAAGAGCAACAGCAGCAGCAGCAATAACAACAAGAGCAACAGCAGCAACAACAAGAGCAGCAACAGCAGCAACAACAGCAACAGCAGCAACAACAAGAGCAGCAACAGTAGCTAGATATTTGCTTGAAGACGTTTTGCTTTTTTTTTTCTTCTTCTTTTTTTGGTTTTTTTTTTTTGACCAAGGCTAAAATTAAGATACTTGCGCTGCTGCGGCAGCAAGGAAATACAGCAGCAATGACCCAGAGATGATAGATGCATGAAAAATGAAGCAAAAACTATAAATTTCATGCATACATTTTTTTGTATCTCTCTCTGTGTCTGTGTGTGTGTGTGTGTATTGCCATTGAGTTGGGCTAAAAGCATGTGTGTGTGTGTGTGTTTGTGTGCTTGTTTTTAGGGTTCATGTTTATTGAGTCACTTGAGGTTTTTTTTTCTTATTTGGCTTTTGGCTATTTTTGGGTTGCGTTAAGCAAATATGTGAAATGTGAAAATAACAAAAAAAATAAAATAAAAAAAATAAAATAAAAATAAAAACCTCATTAAAATGATGTATAAACAATTGCTAAAAATACAAAGAGCAAAGAGAGATGCAGAGAAAATCAGCTCTGAAATATATTTCGAGAAACCTTTTTATTTTACTATAATTGATTTTTTTTTCTTTTAGACCCCTAGGAGAAGTCCTTAGATTCAAGCAATACTTTTCGTTGAAGCCAGCAAAAATTGTAGATTATATTTTTCTTTTTTTTTTTTCTCTTTTTTTTTTTGGTTTATATTTCTTCAATATTGTCTTGACATTTATACAAAAGTTTTATAGACATAATTTGTTTTTTTTTTTGTTGTTTTTTTGGGTTTGTTTTATTTTTTTTATGTTTATTGTTTTGTATCATTTTGTGTTGCTCCATTTAGCTATATGCAATATACAATAAATACTCGATCTATATATGTAGATATTGTATATATATATATATAATTGTTATAGTTGCGATGAACTCAAATTATGGTACGGAAACAGATGTGACAGCTGTGCAAATGGAACCTATAAAAGAAATTGTATACACAACTGTGTGTTGTGCGTGTGTTCTGTGTGTGTTGAAAACCTTTTTAAGCTTAAGTAGAGTAGAGCACAACTTGCTGCTGGTTGCTGTTGCTGTTGTTGTTGCTGCCGTCGCCGACGATCCTAAAAAAACTAAACAACAACAACATTGAAATAGCAACAGCAGCTACATCAATTCAACTGTGAAACTGAATGGAATTGAATTGAATTGATGCCCAAAACAAGAATTTAAAAGTGACAAAAAAAATAAAAAATTAAAAAAAAAAATAGGTACAAAAACAAACAAAAAAAAAAATAAATAAAAAGCCGAAATAAAAATGTGACAAAATTGTTGTATTTTTTTTTTTGCATCCGAATTTTTTTTTTATTTTTACGTATACTTAATATAATGAAAACAAAATCAAAATTAATTTAAAGCAACTTTTTATTTGTGCCTCGTTTGCCTTGAGCGCATAAAATAACAGCAACAGCAGCAGCAGCAACAACAACAAAATATTTGCAAATTTTTATTAAATTTTTTTTTTTTCTCATTCTCTTTTTTTTTCTTTTTGTTTTTGTTTTAATTTACACACATCATCTCATCTCCTGCGCTTGCTTTTCTTTCTCTTCTTCCCCCACAAAATTTTTTTTTTTTTTGCTCTCGCACAGCACAAAATTGGCGTCAAATTCGATTCGTTTTATTCTTCGAGGCGGTTGCCAAGCGCCCAAGACTAACAATTCACGTTTATTGTTGTTGTTGTTGCTGTACTCATTATTGTTGTTGTTGCTGTTCTCATTGTTGTAGTTGATGTTGTTATTGTTGTTGTGTATATTTTTAAAAAGCATTTCACATTTTTAGACGCCGCCTATAAAATTGTATTTTAATTTTTTTTTTTTTATTTTCACTTTGTGCTTTTTTTTTCTCCTTCTTCTTCTTCTGCTTTGACGCCTATATTTGAATTTTACATGATTTTCGATGACGCGCAAATGAATTTGTGACGTCATCATTGTGACTTATGATGGCAGGAGGGCATGGAAGGGCATAAGTTAGAGTATTAATCAGTGCTACTTAAGCAATGTATTAACATTCTATAGAAATATTTGCATAGTTGAATAGAAATTTTCTAAGAAATTTATAAATATAAGTTTAAACAAGATATAAAAAATAAAAAAAAAAAAGAAAATATAAAAAAATATAAAAAATATAAAAATATATAAGAAAAATATAAAATATAATATAAAAAAAATATAATATAAAAAAATGTTTTAAAGTAGATAAAAATTATTTTAGAAATATAAAATAAAATATATAATAAAAAAATATATTTTCAAAAAATTATATATTATTTTTCATAAATATTTTAAAATAGATAAAAAATATTTTAGAAATATATAATAAAAACCTAAAATCAATTATAAAATATATATTGAAAATATATTTTACACAAATATTTTGAAATATATAAAAATAATATTAAATTATATGCATATTAATTTTTAAGCGTATATAGTCATCGGTTATTTTTTTCTCATATTTTTTATACTCTTACATTTTTAACTAGAACTTAATTTTAATAAAAAAAAACTTGCTATATATTTTTCTTTTACATTTTAAACTTTGTACTAATTCTTCTCTTTTTGCTCTGTTTTTTTCTTCTGTCTTCTATTTACAGGTAAGAGAAACAAAATTCAACGTGTTTTGCATCAAAGTTTTTTTTGTCTTTCTGTATTTCGGTTTTGGTTTTTGCATACGATTTGAATGTTGTTATTCAATTGCAACTGTAAGTAAGTAAACATCCGGGGCGACGGCGGCGGGCAAAGTCAACAACTTGATTTTGTTTTTCTATTTTTTTTATTTTTTATTTTTTTCGCATACAATTTTAAACATTTGGTAAATAAGAAAACAAAATGAGTGAAAAACAACAGTAACAACAACTGCAACATAAAACTTGCTTTAATGACCGCAAACAGTTGTTGTTGTTGCTTGTTGTGTTTTTTTTTTTTATCTCATCGCGCGTTGCGTTTCTTTTTTTGGTTTTGTTTTTGTGGCTGCTGTAAAAGATTTTTGTATTTTTTTTTTTTTGTTTTTTTTTGGCCACAGCGCGCATTGCAGCAAGAGCAGCAGCTAGGAAAAGCGCGTTTTCAAAGATTTCACTTTCACGCCGTTAACAACAACAACAACAACTACAACTACAAAGAGTCGCAAATGCAAATGCCGACAAAAAAAATAGAGATGATCCCCAAGTCATCTGCAAAGTCGCGACAAAGTTTCAGACAGTTGCATGTTGCAACTGGTTATCGATACATGTGCGAGTGAGTGAGCGAGCTAGCAATAGTAGGTGAAACAGACTTATAATAGGAATCGATAAACATTTAATTTTGATTTATATATATATATATATATATATATGTATAACTTGAATTTACAGTTGGGGGGGGGGGGGAAAAATAAAAGTAAACAAAAAGTCATTAAAATTTAATTAACGAGGCTTTCAAAAATTTGTACAAATTTTCGTTTATAATTCGCAACTAACTTTAAGTTACGAAATATACAAAATACAACAACAACAAGAAAAAGAAGCTAAAGTTTTTTTTTTTTAAGTGACAAAACGTTAAGCGAGATGTGCAAGCTGAAAGTTTAATAGGAAATATTACTGAAAGTTGTAGTTAGAAATCTAGATGGAGATACAGATAGAGAGATATGAATGTATCTAGATGCCTGCGAATATAGATACAGTTAAAAAAATGTAACTAGCTAGAGATACAGCTACAAATTGTATCTAGATAAAGATATGAATGTATCTAGATACTTTCGAATATTGATGCAGATACAAATACATATATATAGATATGTATGTAGATATATAGATAAAGATACAAATATATCTATATAGAGATGTATGTAGATATAGCTACAGATACAAATATAAAGATATATAGTTACAGATACAAAGATAGGGATGCAAATACAAATAGTATCTAGATAAAGATACAGATACAAATGTATCTAGATAAAGATATAGATACAAATTATATCTAAATAGAGATACGAATGTATCTAGATACTTTCGAATATTGATGCAGATACAAATGTATCTAGATAGAGATATAGATACAGATACAAATATAAAGATATATAGTTACAGATACAAAGATAGAGATGCAGATACAAATATATATAGATAAAGATATAGATACAAATTGTATCTAGATAGAGATACAGATACAAATGTATCTAGATACCTGGAAATATAGCTAAATTTACAGATTTATATATGAACATTTTTTTTAATATAGAAAGAAAAGCGAAAAGATTTTTTCAACTCTATGTGCAACTGCAACACTGCCGCTGCTGCTGCTTGATGTTTGCTGTAGTCTTCATGTCTTCATGTATGTGGTGTCGTCGCTCTGCAATAGCTTGAGCTGCTGCTGCGGTCTACTGTAACAAAAACAACAACAACAACAACAATAACAATAATAACAACAACAACAAATGTTAGAAAACTCTCAGGAATCTCACAAGCTTTGACTATTGCTTTGGTTTTTTTTTTTTGTTTTTGTTTTCTGCTGTTTGTTGTTTGCTTGTTGCAGCAGTTGCAGTTGCAGTTGCAATTGCAGCTTTAGCTACGGTCAGGTGGTTGGTTGCTTATTGTTGTTGTTGTTGTTGATTGTGGCGCAATGGTTTGGCATGTGCATGTGCATGACTTGGGGGCATTGTAACACACACACAGACATACACACATGCATATGTGTGTTGCCTGCTGCTGTGCATGCTCATACTTTTTGTTGTCGAGAGGCATTCAATTGCCACAACAACAACAATAACAATAACAACAACTACAATTGCAGCTACAGCGACTTTTGTGGTTAAGTTTTTGTTTTTATTTTCGTATTTTCAATTTTGGTTTTGTTTTTCTTGCTGTTGTTGTTGTTATTGTTATTTTTGGCCTGAAGTTGCTTTTGCTGGGTTGGGCATTGCTTGCGTTTTTTTTCATATATTTTTTTTTTCTATATTTTTTTTATATTTTTTTTTTATTTTTTTTTTTATATTTTTTTTTTTTATTTTTTTTTTATATTTTTTTTTTATATTTTTTTTTTGCTCTCTTCATTTGTTGTTTCATTTGTTGTTTACTAAGTGAAAAGCGTTGTTTTTTTTTTTTTGTTATTGTTATTATTATTATTATTTGCCCAGTGTGTGTATGTATGTGTTTGTGTTTGTGTTGTGGACACTCGCCAGTCATTTTCACTAGCGCGGATTTATAGCTATTATGGCGCTTGTTATTGTTGTTGCTGTTATCGCAAAAGTTCAACATGCTTTTTGCATGTGCATCAATAACATTACACTTGCCACAAGGAGTGTGTGGAGAGCGAAGCAGCAGTCTCGAATATTTAAAACAAAAAGCAAGGAAAATGAATTTTTTCATACAACAAATTTGACACGCAATGTGCCAGTACTCTTCCCTCTCCTCCTCCCTCTATTATCTGTTGAGGGTTAAAACATTTTATTATAATTTAATAATTATTATTTTTTTTACTGAAATTGTAGCTCTGCTGTGCTGTGCAACTATATAACGCTATAAAGTTACCGTTATATATATAAATATTTATATATTAATGTAATATTGCACAACATCAATTTTTTTTTATGCTTTTCGGCTTTTGTGACTTTTTGCCTTTCACCAGCAGCAGTAATGCCAGCAGGTAACAGAGAACACGCCCACCAAGCCAACCAATTGCCTAATCCAATTGATTGTCGAATATTTTTTAGCTCTTTTTTTTTTTTGGCTGACTCTCAGCACGTTTTCATCTCAAGGAAGTTTCATGATTTTGCTCTATAAAAACGTCTTGAAATTTAATGCCAATTTATTTGGTAATCACAAAAAAAAAAGGAAAATAAAAAAAAAAATAACTAATAAATAATAAAAATAATATATAATAATAAAAAAAAAATCTAATAAATAAATGTTATAAATGCGCAATGTAAAGAAAATTAAATTCCAAAAAAAAAAAAAAAAAAAAAAATGAAAAATAAAACTCCTTTCACTTTGGCTGCAAGCGAACGAACGAAGCGCAGTTTTATTTTGTTGCTTTTGCCATTCAGTTTTTCGGTTTTGCTTTATCTGTGTGCAGAATGTTTGCCACATTGCTTGCCACACACACACAAACACACAGCAAGACAAATATATATATATAGACTGGCATTTTTTTTTATATATTTTTCTTTAGCTTTGTGTTGAAGTTCCACTGACACAGAGACCAAGTAAAGCGCAACGTAAAATAAAGCAAAAGCAAAAGCAAAAACTATACGAAGAGTCAGCCAAAAAAAACCGAAGTGTGCAACAAATAACGAAGATGAAGAAAAAAACGCAGCTAAATACGAAAAGCGACACAAAATAATGTTGCACGTTGAATGAACTTTTCTTTTTTCTTTTTTTTTTTTTCGTTGTAAGCAAAATAAAAGAATTTTTTGTTGTTGGAATTCATAGAATATTGTGCAAAAATTGCAATAATTCATTTTTATTATTTTTATTTTTTTTATTATTTTTTTTTTTTATTTTTCTTATTACTATTGTTGTACGTACTATGCGGCGTATGCGTAATTTGTCGATGTGCATTTTGAACAAGCGCATCATAAATCAAGCATTAAGAGATTGAAAGAGTGCAATGCACACGCTTGGCGCATATTGAACCGGAACACACTATTTTACACTTGCCACACAGGCAAGAGAGAGAGAGCGAGTGAGTGTGATAGCTATAGTGTGTGTGTGTGTGTCTGTTTGTATCTTATGGATGCACTCGAGCACTTCGCAGCTCTGTTTAAGTGGACTGTGAATGATGATGATGATGATAAAGCTCAAGCCGCAGGCAGACAGGCAGCAACAGCAAATGGCAGCCAATGGCAGCCAATGGCAGCAGCGGCAGTAGTTGCTAGTCAACCAGCCAGCCGCTAGCAGAACTATAATTGAAATTGAATTTCTATTTTTAATTTACGCTGCGCTCGAGTGGCTTTAACATGTGCTCGCTCTTCAATAAGCTGATTAGACACCAACCGCAGCAGCAACAGCAGCAACAGCAGCAGTAGCAGTAGCAGCAGTGGCAACCCACACAACATTCCTGCCTGCGGTCAGTAGAGAAAAGGCAACAAACAAGAAGAAGAAGAAGAAGAAGACGAAGAAGAGTAGCAATAAAATCTTTTAAGTGTTTTAGACGCGCGAGACAATGAACTGACAAAAACTATATTAAAAACAATTTTTTTTTTTTAAGTTTTTTTTTCTAATTTTTTTTTTTAATTCAATTATTTCAAAATTTCGTGGGCTGCAAAAAAAAGAAAAATCAACAAGTTCGACATTTTATATTGTCTTGTTACACTTCAAAAACTATAATAATAATAGAAACAACAACAACAACAACAACAACAACAACAATAAATAGAATGCGCAAATTTTTATTTGTTATTTCTTCTTCCTTCAAGCTTCTTTTATTGGCAGCATTACGTAATCGCATATTGCTCTTGTTTATTATTATTTATTTATTTTTTTTTTTTGTTTTTTGCGCTCTCTTCTCAATTTTCGAGTGCCTATTGTATTTTTTTTTTCTTAATTTTTTTCTATATATATTTTATATATATTGTTTTTTTTTTTGTTGAAATTGATTTCGTTTTCGTTTCAATTTTGTTGTTGTTTTTATTTTTTTTTTCTACCTTTGTCATTCACTGCTCTGTCGTGTGTCTCTTTTTGTTTTCTTGTTCTTCTTGATCTTCTTTATTTTTTTTTTTCATGAGCTTCTTCTGATACTGCTTCTTCTTCTTCTTCTACATTGTCATCTAATTATAAACACAACTTGAGCGAAATCGTTAAACGGAAGCAACATCTTCAAAAATAGACTAAAATATATTTAATTGTGATTTATGTTAATTGCATTAAAGTTTTGACATTCATTTTGTGTGTTCTTTAGCTTTAAATAGAATTTAGTTTGAAGATCACACACAGAGATAGCCATAAAAGAGCTAAAAAAAAAAATTATAGCTAACATCATTTTAACATTTCCTTTGAAATTTGTTTGCGTTTTTTTTTGTGCATAGAAACTTTTAATACTTGAAAGTTTTTTGACTTACGTTTCATAAGATGTTAGAGATGATCAGTTGATCAGTTGATCTTATATTATTCAATACTTGATCGTTCTTATGATTTTTTTTAAAGAAATTTATACAATAAAGTTTCATATTACAACATTTTAGAATCTGTAAACTCACTTAACGTAGTTCATAAATATTTTTACACTCAGCTACAATTGATGATCAGTTGATCCTTGTATCAGCCAATGTTTGATCAATCTTACGATCGAGTTTAAGAAATTTATACAAAATTTCAGAATCTGGAACTGCGCTTGACGTAGTTCATAAATGTTTTTACACTACGCTACAACTGATGATCAGTTGATTTACACTCTGCTACAACTGATGATCAGTTGATTTACACTCTGCTACAACTGATGATCAGTTGATTTACACTCTTCTACAACTGATGATCACTTTGATCTTGTATCAATCAATTTTTCATCAATAAAATTTCATATAACAGAATTTCAGAATCTTTAGACTCGTTCATAAAACAAAATGTCTTTACACTTCGCTCCAAGTGATAATCCCATGGATTATTAATTTTGATATGACAAATGATGTAAAATTTGTTATGATGATTACATATATTATATATCGCTTTATACTCTGTATATCTGTAATAATAATGAAAAGTAAGAAAAAAAAAAAAATAAATGGAATTCAAGTCAAGTCGTGATATAATTAGATGCAGTAGAGTCAGCATTATATGCTTTCGGTTCATGTAGATTGCATAATAGACGTTATAATAATCATCGTAGTACTACTACTTGTAGTGAGGGCTATAGCCAAAAATTTTGAATGGCACGTAGCAGGCCGGCGTCGCAGCACGTCGAAGAAAGTGAAATTACAAAATTCATAGCTTTTTGGCATAGTTAAAAAATAAAAACTTAGAGGCATAGAAAGGGCACAAAAAAAAAAGAAAGAAGAGGGAAGTGAAAAGTGCCAATGAGAGAAAAACAAAAAGGAGAGAAAAAACAGAGCAATAGCTGAGACAGAGAAAGAGAGAGAGAGAAGAGGGGCAAGGCATTATTTTTTGGGGGGGACTGTAGAAATTATAATAATAAATAAATTTGTAATGCAGTTCACTCGACAACGTCGACAGCGACTGCGACAGCGACAGCGACGTCTATGTATAACTCTCGCGATTTTAGTAAGTTTTATAATCGAAAAATTGAAACACGTCAATTCCCCATTGTCGTCTGCTGCCCTCCGCTTTTGACCCGCGCTGATTAGAAAACTGTGTTTGCTGAATGAAAAAAAAAAAAACAAAAATTGAAACATTAGTTTTTTTTTATAGTAGTACAACGTACAGGCGTCGTACGTATATAATTAATGAGTACTGTATATATAAACTATATATAGGGAGGGGCCATTGAACGTTGTGACTAGTGAATACAAGTGTAAGGTGTGCTTGTGTGTGAGTGTGTGTGTGGGGGAAGGAGAAAGATTGTAGAAGGTAGAGTGAAGGAGTAGACATGGACGGCAAAAACTGCACGTGCGAGTAACAAAAGCTGAGCAAATGAACTTTGACTAAGGATGAGCAGCAGCAGGCAGAAGTAGCAGCAGCAGACAGCAGCAGCAGCAGGCAGCAGCAGTAGCAGCTTCAGGCAGCAGTAGCAGCAGCTTCAGGCAGCAGTAGCAGCAGTAGCAGCAGTAGCAGTAACAGACAGCGGACAGCAGCAGACAGCGGACAGCAGCAGTAGCAGCAGCAGGCAGCAGTAGCAGCTTCTACTCACACTTTACTGTCTACCTTACGTCTCCCTCCTACTCTTTCTCTCTCTCTTTCACTTGTCTGTTGATTAACGATTGATGAATGATGATAAGCGCCTAAAAGTGCATGCCAGATTTCAGATTCTTATATATAATATATATATATATATATATATAGCTTCTCTTTTTTTTTTTTTAACTATATTAAGAAAATTGTTTGTGCAAGCAATTTTTTGCAAGCTGTTGCCGTCTATCTACATCTCATTCGCACTCTTTCTATATTCATAGCATAGCTGCATCTCTTTCTACATGCGAGTGCATTAAACTCACGTCTTGTGTCTCTTGACATTTGCGCTGACATATAAAAAAATAAAATATAAAATAAAAATAAAAAAAATCGACAAAAATTATATATAAAAAAAATAATAAAAATGAAATTTAAACAATTTATTAAAAAAAAAAAAAAAATTCTGAGCGCGCGCAATGCTATAAAAAATAAAAAAATAAAAAAAAAAAGTTGCCACAATTTTTATATTGTTGTTTGTTTGCTGCTGCTGCTGCGGCTTTTGCTGCTGCTGAGAGTCAAGTCTGCTGCTCAAGTCAAGTCACTTAACAGAATTTCAAAGTCACTTTTTAAAAAGTATTATAAATCAGTGACAACGAGGCGTAGAGCAAGATAGAGAGAAGAGAAAGAGAGAGAGAGAGAGATGAAGCGACACGTGTTGTTGGTATGTTTAGCTGCCTGCCACACGACAATTTTGCGGCAACGGCAATCCCCCAAAAATATTAGTCATCGCTGCATAACTATATTGTATATGAATATATAATATCTATATTCTATATAATAATCTCACTAACAATATCTATATATAGCATTAGATCTAATAAGATATAGAGTGACTGTGATACATTGATATATTGAGTAGACTGACTATTTATAGCTAAAAGATATATATAAAGATATATAGATATAGATAGCTATATATTATAGGTAAGTTTCTACATACCAAAAGCTAATTTCATAGCATAGCGTGGGACAATTGATGCGCCTTCTGTGTTGTGTAGGAAATATAAATAGCAACGAATTTTTCTTTTTTTTTTTTTTAAACAAAATAATCTATCAATGATGATGATCAACTATATAGAGCTAGCTATAGCTATATATATATATATATATATTTTGACTTGCCTTAATAAAGTCGAATCATTCATTACAATTTCTATATATATTTATATATATATATATTCTGCAACTTTATGCAAACGCTGCAAAAAAAAATAATGCTAGAAAACAAAAGAAAAAAAAAAACAGCTGACAAATATTACGATTAACTAAAGTCTATATAGACTATATATAATAAATATATACATATATACTATATATATACTACTGTACTGTTATACTATCTACTGTCATATATATATATATATATATATGGTAAATATCATATACTATAATGCGTTTATAATCCGCAACTGTATCTAGCACAAAACTGACAATTTTGTTTATACAATTGCTTTTATTTTTTTTTATTTTATTTTTTTTATTATTTATTTTTTTTTTATTTTATTTTTTTTTTATTTTTTTTATTTTTATTTTTTTGTCGATGATTACGAATACAGCTGACAGTTTTTTTTTTAACTGTTTTTTGTTTTGTTTTTATTTTTCTTTCATTATAAATTGAATTTTTCTTTTATTGGTTAATAACTTGTACTAAATTCCAACTGTTGCTCTGCTTGCTGTGTTCTCAATTTATTTAGAATTTATTTACAACAAAAAAAAAAAATAATAAAAGCTGAACAAAGTTTATAAAAAAAAAATAAAATTCACTTGTAAAATTTTCAGCGCAAGAAGAACTTGAAGAAAATTTTCTTGACTTTCTTTGCATTATTGTGTCTGTGTGTTGTGTGTGTGTGTGTTTGTGTGTGTGTGTGTGTGTGTGTGTGTGTGTTTCATTTATAATTCACAAGCTGTTTAAGACTTCTTTTTTTTTTTTTTGTTGTGATAAGCTTAAAAGCTTTTGCTCGACGGCATAGTTAATGATTTTTTATTTTTTTTAATCATTTCCTTTAGAAGAGTTGCTATATATAATATATATATGTCAAGTATATAGAATATATATATAGTATATAGTATATATAAAACTCGACACG
This sequence comes from Zaprionus obscuricornis, assembly GCA_037044475.1. Classification (NCBI taxonomy): domain Eukaryota; kingdom Metazoa; phylum Arthropoda; class Insecta; order Diptera; family Drosophilidae; genus Zaprionus; species Zaprionus obscuricornis. The sequence continues at coordinate 16,238 of JBAMBR010004998.1, read as the reverse complement.
TGCTTAACTTTAGCTTGCTTTAAATACACTTTGCCAAAGGTATATTAGTTTTGGGCTGGAGTTTGTATACATATAGTGTATATATACTTGTTCTAGATGTTAAACTATAACAAACTTAAGATACTTGTCTAGCTATAGCTGCATGCTACATATAAGTTGAAGAGGAACAGTGCTGAGCACTATGTCATATAGCTGTTTCATAGAAACAATTGCTCAAAAATTGTATTTTTTTTTTTATGCAAAAATTCTTTGTAGAAGAATTTGAAGCCAGCATAGAGTAGAAAAATCTTCGACATGCTGGTAAAAAAACTCACTTAATTTTTGCGTTTTTAAATAGTCAACTTTAAGTTAATCCGTTCCCATTAAGCGATTATATTGCGAAAAAACACTTTAGCATTTATTTTTTTATTTTTTTTTTTTTATTTTTGCTTCGTTTTTTTTTTGCTTCGTTTTTTTTTTTAATTTCTTTTATTTATTGTATATGTTGAACTTTAATTGTGTGTTTTGGTATTGATATTATTTTGATGTGTTATTTCTCTATTCGCATTTAATTCTCATTGTTTTCTAGCGTGACTCTACAAAAAATACAAAAACAAATATGAATAAAAAATAAAGAAAAAAACAAAAAAAAATTAGAATCATGCAAGTTGTAATTATATAAATATTAACTATACTATATAGACATATATATATATATATGTATGTATATGTATATCTATTGCTATGTAATAACAATTAGTTTTGACTTGAATATATATATAAATTTATAACTATATCTAATAACTATATCTAATATCTGTTTGTGTATTTAAATCTTTGCAGAATGTTGTTGTAGTTTTTTTTTTTTTATAATAATTTTTCGCTATTGAAATCAATTAAAAGTGTTTATTATTATTATTGAGGGGGGGCTTCAACTATATAGCACAAGCGAGCGAGCATAGCGCTCTCTCAGTCAGCCAGTATTATATATCGATGCGTTTTTGAATGCGGCAGACCTTGAGAGCCTCGAATAATCGCAGTTTTGAAAGGCAAACTTCAAATTGTATTTCGTTTTTTTTATTTATTTTTTTTTTGATATTTTGGCTTTAAAAATACCCTGTAAAACTGTGCAGTAGGGAATGAATTTACATATTTTTTCTATATATATATTTATATATTTTTCTATATATATATATATATATATATATATATATATATATATATATATATATATGTTTTTATAAAGTTGTTTTTCAACTTTCAACTCTTGTTTTTTTTTTTTTTATTTTCAGCAGTTCTTGCTTTACTTTCAGTAATTTATTTTTAAGGTTTTTTTTTTTATTTAAAGAATTCTTCTAGTTGCTGCTGCTGTTATTGTTGCTCTCCTTGTTGTTGTTGTAATTATTTTGTTGTTGTTATTGTCGCTTGTCATGCGAAGTTTTTGCACTGGCGCGTAGACTGCTGCGACGCGATTTGTAATTATAAAAAATTGATAAATTGTTTTCGTGCCACAAATGTTTCGGTGACGCGATGCGCTATCAATTACTTCCTGAGAAAATATCTGTGACAGCAGCGCCACACATACGCCGCTACATCGTTATAGAAGCTCTTCAACATATCATATATATGTATATATATATATATTACATTGCTCTTCTAAGAAATTATCATGATCTGACATTTGTATAACTATTAAACTGCTTTTGTGGCAGCGTCGTCGTCTCTCTCTCTCTCTCTCTGTTCCGCTGCCTCTCAGCTTGCTTGCAAAAAAACAAACTTGATTGGCGGGGGGAATATGCAATACGCTAGGCATAATATAACTATTATAGGGCTTACATTTGCGCTCTACCTCTTTCTCACTCTCACTCGCTCTCGCTCTCTTTCTTGCTGTGTGTTTCCCATGATGCTGCTGCTGCTGTTGCTCTTAGCTGCTGCTGCTGCGGTTGCTGCTGCTGCTGCTGTTGCTGCTATTGCTGGAAAAAAGGCTAATAAAACAACATGATCATGTTAACTGATCATGATAACTGTTTTTTTTTTCATTGTTTCTTTACACTGCTGCTCACTTCTTTCGTCTAAACATTTTCATTTCTATTAACATTTTTATTGCTGCTTGCTATTTGCTTGCTGCTCATCAAGCTAATGCACAACTAACTAACATTATTTCACCATTAGCAAATTGTCTGCTGTGTGTTTATTTTTTTTTTTTTGTCTCCAACTGAATTTGTAGCCGAAACATACACGCTTACCGCTAGCTGCTGCTGCTGCTGCAACTTGTTGCATTAAATAACAACTGTTGTTACTGTTACTGTTGTTGTTGTTGTTGTTGTTGCTATTTGTGTCTGTTATGTTTAAGACTCGACTTCCCATTTAAATGTTAATTTGTTTGACGCAAAATAGGCTACAACAACAACAACAATAAGAATAGGCAACAACAACAGTAACAACAATGACAGCAGCTGTTGCCATAGTTTTGAATACATTCAGAATTTGAATGTTGACTGAGTTTCTATTTATCAATAAAAAAATAAGAAAAGGGAAACACAACTACAAAGAATGTGTGTGTGTAAGCGAGACAGAGACAGCTAGACAAAGACAGAGACAGCTAGACAAAGACAGAGCTAGAGCTACATATAAGTTAAAGTTAGATAAACAAAAGAAATAGAATTCTTTAGTTCAAGGCTAAAAAAAAAAACTTATTGAACAATTTGTAGACAAATAATAATAAAAAAAAATAAAAAAAAAAAAAAACTAAAACAGTTTCAAAACTATTAACATTATGCTATATCGCGGCATATACTACATGCATATAATATATATATAATATATAAAATGTACAAATATTTATTTATCTATCTATCGTTAATAATTGTTAACTAAAATTTTACTTATGAAATATTTATTTATTTTTTATTTTTTTTTTGTTTTCACTTTCAGGTAAATATATTCTACATATAATAATAACACGCGTCTATCTCAGCAACACTTGCAAATTCCATTTGTTGGGGTAACGTATAAGAAACAAATATTAATAAAAAACAATCAACAATCAACAATAATAATAATAATAAAATTAAATAATATTAAATAATATTTGCACAAATGTGTGACAACAATTTTTGCTGGCGCGTTTCTATTTGCTTAGAATCAAGTCATCGTTAAAGTTATCGTTGTCGTTGTCGATGTCGCTTATGCAAAGCTCTTTGCAAATATCTTACAGATACACAGATATAGATACAGATACACAGATACAGATACAGCTACAGATACACAGATACAGCTACAGATACAGCTACAGTTACACAGATACAGTTACTTATGCAAGCAGCAAAACTTTTTCAATAATATCTTTTTTTTTTTATTTATTTTTATTATTTTTTTTTTTTTGTTATTTATTGCTGTTACCGAATTGTTTCACTTGACAGTCGTAAGAATGTTATCTTATCAGAAATTTTATATAAATATTGTTGTACTTGTAAAGTTATAGACTCCACTTTATATATATATATAACTTCTGTATATAGACATACATATGTCTATATAATAATATTCTCAGGCATAACGAGAAAGTATTTTGAAGTTTCATGTTATTTGATTGTTTTCGTAGTATAGATAAAGTTCAATAGTATTTTTCTAATTTTTTTTTTTGTATAGAAATATATATTCTCTCAGTGTCATATCTAGTAATTTTTATATAGTTCAAGATATAGTTATTATATATATTATATATATAGCTGCTGTATATAGATATATTTTTATTTTTTATATGTTGTTACTTCTCTATAAATTTTATATATTGTCTCATTCATATCGAGAAATTATATGTCCAATTCTTTTGTATACCATATTACATATCTAGTAATTTTTATATAGTTCAAGATATAGTTATTATATATAGATGGCAGCTGTATATAGATGTATTTATATTTTCATATGTTGTTGTTACCATATAACTTCTCATTCTCATGTCTCATTCATATCGAGAAAATATATATCTCATTTTTTTGTATAGATATTTAGATATATTCCGTCCGTATTTACAAAAAAAATTATATAGTTACAACTTTTGCATATTTCGGTGCCAACAGCTGAAGTTTTAATTGGTTTTTTTTTTTATATATTTTTATAAATATGATTAATCTAAAAATAAATTTTTCTAAATATAGTTAGCTATATATATATAATATATATATCTCATTCATATCGGATAAAAAAAAAAAATTCAGCGAGTCAAAACTTTCTAATTTTATAGCTTCATTTTTTTTTTTCTGCTGCTGTTGTAGTAGTTGTTGCTGTTGTAGTTGTTGCTGTTGTTGTTGTTGTTGTAGTTGATGTTGTAGTTGTTGTTGTTGCTGCAGCTGCTGTTGTTGCTTTTTGTTTCGTGCTCTGCTTCAGTTTAATGAGCTGCAATTAAATTTGGGCAAATTAATTTTTAGCACAGTGCTAAAAAAAAAAAGCAACGCAATTTAAAGTTCTATTTGAAGTTAGTTGCTGTTGGCTGTCTCTTTCTCGCACTCTCTCTTTCTCTCTTAAGCTCTCTATCTCTGTCTCTCTCTCTCTCTCTCTCTCTCTCTCTCACTCTCTCACTCACTGTAGACTGAACTTAGTAAGCAATTATTGGCTATTTTCAAGCATTACATAACTTAACTGTTGTCTGTCTGTTTGTTGTCTGTGACAAAAGGTTTTTTATTTTTTTATTTTTATTTTTTGTTGTTGTGTGTTGCCTGTTATCTAAAAATAGGCGGATAAAAAAGAAAAAAAAACAATGCTGAAACTAATGAAAAAGTAATTTAATTATTCAAATTTTCTTTGTCGTGCTCTGCCAGCCAGCGAGAGCGGAGCAAGCAGCAAAATTCGTGTCGCAGCAGCAGTTATTCGATTTATCGATACAGTTGCAAACAGACAACAACAATAACAACAACAAGAAGACAAAAGATACAAAAATTACAATTATTGTTTGTGGCAAGGCCTCATGACGGCGGCGGCGCACCTGGCACACAATATGGGGCAGCAGCAGCAAGCAGCAGCACAACACTTGGTCGCCGACTCGCTGACTCTTGACGCTGTGACGGTCACGTTTTATGTTTTGTTGTTTAGCGTTGGGTCAAGATTAACTGAAACTAAAACCGAAAATTGAAATTGAAACTGAAACTGAAACAACAACAATAAAAACAACAACAACAACAACAATAAGAAAAAGCAAAACAAAAGCCAAAGACACTTGCAGCGTAACGCGGCTCTGCACGTCAATCGAAAGCCAAAAAGCATTAAAAGACATTGAGACACACACTCGGACTGTCGAACTGTCGAACTGTGACTCTGACTGTGACACTGTGACTGTAACTAAAAATAAGAAATAAAAATAAAAAAAATAAATCAATATTGAGCAGCAACACATACGCAATGCTCAAAGTACAAGTCCAAGCGTTCGCCTTATGTCTTGTCTAGGGCTTTGTCTCTGTCTCTTGTCTCTTTTACTCCCTCTTTCTCTCTTTCTCTCTTTGTCTCTTTCTTTCTCTTTTGCTTTTTTTTTCAGTTGTTATCAAAGCAAAAGGCATTTCCGTCATCAACTACAACTACGACAACGACAATGACGACGACGACGACGACTTCGCTGCTGCTGCTGCTGCTGCTGACGTCTGTAAATTCTCGCTGCTTGCACTTTCATTTTCGGTCATGCCTCTGGCTTGTCAGTCTTAGCTCCCTTCCCCTCCCCTCCCACTGCAGCAGCTCTTGTGGTATGTGAAACTATGCCAAAAATCGCAAGTGAATCTGTAGTCTGGCTGACTGACTGACTGGCTGGCTGACGGCTTAAGCAAGGTTCAATACTTGCTGCCTTTAGTTGCTGCGCCTCCTCCCCCCGCAGACTGCGTCTATAACATTTTGGTCTCTGTGTCTATATGCGATTTGACTTGTTGTCTATAAGTTGCTGTTGTTGTTGTTGTTGCTGTTGCTGTTGCTCTTGTTGTTGTATAATTGAATTGTAGTAGTCGCCGTTGCCTTTGCCGCTGCCTTTGCCGCTGCCTTTGCCGTTGCTATTGCCGTTGCTATATAGCCGCTGCTATATATATATAAACGTATATTTGAAATGTCGGTCGAACCGGTTTCAATTTGGCACTTGGCACTTGGCAGTTGTCAGTTTTGCAGTTATTGGTGTCTGGCAGCTTGACGCTCCGCTGCTGCTGCTGCTGCTGCTCGATGCTCGATGCTCGATGCTTGGCCCGGCATAATAATTAAGCTTCATTTGCATTGAAGGCGCGCTAGAATTTGGATTTTGCTTTTTTTTTTTTCTCTGATTTTGATTGGAATTGAAAACGAAAACAAAAATTTGAAACCTTTTTTTTTATTGTTTGTTGTTGTCTTGATATATTTATGGAGTGAGAAGTGTTGGTGGGGGGAGGAGTGATGAATTTATTGTATAGGAATTGGAACAAACGCTGCGTCGTCGTCGCGGTCAGACTTTCGTCGTCATTGTCATATGAAAACTAGCCTCGACCCTGCAAAAGCGACAACAAAATTTATTGGGGCCAAAGCCTAAATATATATATATATACATATATATATAGAAGATAGACATATATGTATATATATATATTTATATATATATTTACAGATACGACGACAACCTTGTCAAAGGTTTTTACTACTATCAAAAAAATATAAATAAAAAAAAATTTAAATGTAAAATGTAAGCTGAAAAAAAAAACAGCAGTACGTAGAATTTGTGTGTTGTTTTACAAGTTAAAATTTTACAGTTACAAATCGATAGAAATAATTATCGATGTACATATGTATGTAATGCCAATAGAGATAACTAGCGTTTCTATAAAGTCAAAGTTGAACAGATTTTTATTTATTTTTTTTTATAACTAAATTTTAATGAGCCGATGAGATAAATGTTAATTTAATTATTATTATATGCGATCGATAAAATAACGATAGTTTTTTTGTGTTTTTTATGTGCATAATAAATCAAATGATTTATTCAAGAATATATATGCTATATATATATATATATATATATGCATATTTCTCTGATCTCTCTCTCTCTCTCTTGAGCTTTGAAAAAGGCAAAAATTGTTTGTTGCTGTGGCTGCTGCAAGAGTTACAAATGAGAAAAATGTATGTTAACTATATTAAAAAAAAAAAAATGCAGCAAAACAATGACAAGCAACAACAGCAACAACTACAATAACAATAACAGCAACAGGCAACAAAACGGACGATTTTGCGCTTGCGCGCATATTTATTAGGTCAGGGTCAAACATTGAAGTTTTGCTTTTGCTAAAGTTGCCGCAACGAGAAGCGAGCAGCGCAGCGCAGCGTAAAGGCAAAACGCTAGCAGCAACAACAACAACAGCAGCAGCATCATTAACAGCAGCATAAGCATAAGCTACAAGTGGATGCAAAAGATACAGTAAGCAAAGATATAGATACTACAGATACATATACAAAGAGTAACAGATACATTGCCAACAACAACAACAACAATAAATGGCATTAATAACAAAAAGGCTGTCGCAGGGGCGTGACGTTTAGCGGGGAGTGAAACGCAGTCAGCTTCAACTGTGTAATGCAGGGCAAAACTGAAATGTATAACTGTATGTGTGTGTGTGTGAGTGCGAGTGTGTGTGTGTGTGTGTGTATCTACCAGATACATTAGCAAGCTAAAGTTTGAAATTGAAGTTGTTGCTGCTGCTGCTGTTGTTGCTGTTGTTGCTGTTGTTGCTGTTGCTGCTGTTGTTGCTGTTGCTGCTGCTATTGCTGCTGCTGTTGTTGCTGTTGTTGCTGTTGCTGTTGCTGCTGCTCTCTGTTGTCTGCTTTGCTGCTTTTGTAAAGGGGGGCATCCATCACTTTGCCATCATAAAGGCAAAAGAAACATTAATCTTTTTGGCCACACAGCGCAAAATATACGAATTGCGTTACTTTACTGCGATGTGTGATGTGTGTGCGCTGCGTATGTGTGTGTGTGTATGTATTATTTTGTATTTATTTTTTTGTATTTTTTTTCATTTTTGTATTTTTTTTTCGATTTAAGCTGCTGATTAACATTGAACCGCAGGCCAGAGCTAGCAGCAGCAGCAATAGCAGCAGCAGCTATAAATGCCGATCATTGGCGTTTCGTTCTCTGTGCTGTTGCTGCTGCCCAGTGCCGAAATGCCAAAGTAACGGTACATAATATGTATCTGCAACTCTGTTTAGCTGTTGCTCTGGCCCCAAAAAAAAAAAATATTAAAAAAATAAAAATAAAATATAAAGCTTTGTGTTTATGATTATGCCCGCGAAATTGAAAGGCCAACAAAAAAAAAAACAAAAAATAACAACGAAAAAAAAAAAATATGGTACATAAAATATAAAATGAATAATATGCCAATTATTGAATGTGTATAATTATGAGTGCGCTATCTCTCTCTCTCTCTCTCTCTCCTTTGTGTGTGCTTGTGCATTGCATGTGCCGTTAATCTATTTTCGGTTTGTATGAGCTTTACGTTTGTTGTTTTTTTTTTTGTCTTTCTGTTTTTATATTTGTTTTTTTTTTACATTTTATCATTACATAATTTTCAGCTAATCTCTGATCAGAACTCAAAGCTCAACTTTCATTGTTGCAGCATCAGCAGCCAGCTGCATTTCTATAGCTTATCAGCTTTTACTGCTACCTCTACGGCTTCGTTTTCGTTTTCTTTCTATTTTTTGCTTTCTTAACAAATCAAACAGCTGCAGCAGCTGATGCTTTGAAGCTTTTTTTTTTGTTTCTTCTTTTCATCTATTATTTCCTAGCTCAACGCCAGCGACGCTGCCACCACCACACACTCGTCTTATCAACTTTGACATTGCGGTATTTCTTTGTTTGTTTCTTCTTCAGCTTTATGCTTTTGTATATTATTTGTGAGAGGAGGGGGAGTGGCAGCGAACGTCAAGGGTCGCAAGTCGTATAATTAGTAAATACAAAAAAAAACACAATCTAAAAATAGATTGGACAACCGCAAAAGCAACGGCAAAAACAGCAAAACGGCTAACGGCAAAACGTCAAAGCAAGCAAAAGAAGTATTTAAGCAATTTTGCGCGTTGCGGTAGAAACAAAACGAAGCAATAACAACAACAGCAACAAAAATTATAATCAAAAAAAAAAAAAACTTGTTTGCACAAACCAAAAAATAAAATAAATAAATATAAATATAATTTTATTTAATATTTATAATTTTGTTGTTGGTGTTGATTTTTGCTGTGTGCCTTGTTTGCTGCTCAACAAATAAGTGCAAGAAAATTTAATAAAAATCAACAAAATAAAAAAAAAATAAAATAATAATGAAATCGAAAACTGGGCGAGCAGCAAAAATGCATTACAAATATGGCATAAAAGCAGCACAGTTCAACAGCAGCAGCGGCAGCAGCGCATATATTACATACATACGTACAAACAAACATAGCAGCTCACTTACATACACACACACAGATATACATATATACGCAGGCATTGCAATGTGCATGATCGCTTTATCAGCTGAGCGCCCGCATTGCAGCCAACCGAATGAACGACCGACCAACTGAGAAACCAAACCGAACGACCGACCGACCGACAGACCAACCGACCGAGCGACCGACTAACCGAGCGACCATCAGAATTACCTGCAGCTATGCTTATGCTTGCCCTTCTAAAAATCCAACACACTCACACAGAGGAGAGACGAGATACGAAAAAAGTCACTCAATTTTGTGCTCTCAGAGTTAAACAGTGTCGCCCCGCTTCTGCTCGCATTCTTCGCTTTGCTACGCTCGTTCACACTTGCTCGCTCACTCACTCACTCATTCACTCACTTTACTCACTTGCACGAAATAGCATTTTCACTCACAATTGTGTCGTGACGTCAGCTGACAAAAGCTCTTTTTGTGCGACGAAACGTACGCCGCTCTCCGTCGCGACGTTTCGGTTTTTGCTTGCGAATATTCTAATAAGCATTTCATCAATTCATTTGGTTTTCAAACTCGCAACGCAACGCACGCAATACGGCTGAGCCTCAACGAAGTAAAAGAAAATTAAAAACGGAGCGCGTCGCGTATTAGCTTCAAAAAATATTTTCAAGCTATAGGCAATTGAAAAGTGTTGTGTGTATTTTAATTGTGTGAATATAAAATATAATATATAAATAAAATATATATAATATATATATATATACATACATATACACATATACATAATTATAAATGAAATACTAGTGCGTGCAAAATAGGCAAGTGAAAAGTGTAAAAAGAAAGAAAAAAAAATTCAAAGTTGAATATTTAATTGAAAACGAATAAAAAAAAAGACTTGAATTGAAAAACACGCAAAAAAAAACACACGGTGTAAAATTGCCATAAGAGAAGCAAAAGAAAAAAAATCGCAAAGCGATTTACAACAAATACAAAATCAAAGCAACAGTCGCAATCGCAATCGCGGGTGCGTCGTCTTCGCCTGTCTAACGGTAATACTTAGAGCTTAGCCTACAACTTAGCTGGCTTGCTCCTTCTTTCATCTCCTTCTCCTTCTGCTCCTTCTTCTTCTTTTACATTCTCCCGCACTACTTTTTTTTTTTTTTGTTTTTTCAACATTCTCATACACGACGAAGAGTACTTGTGCGTTCGTCGTCTTCTTCTTCTTCTACTACTACGACTACTATTTCTGCCTGCTGGCTGTGCTTCTACACGGAATCCATATTTGTTTTTGCTTTTTGGACAGCACACACACACTTGTTCATATATATAGAGACAGAGACAGCTGCTAAGTTACACTTGTTTGAGCTTTGCTTTGCAAAGACTTTCTGCCCCTGTTATTGTTGCTGCTGCTACTGCTGCGTTTTTCTCTTTCGTTTTTTTTTTTGTTTTTTACTTTTTTTTTGTTGCGATAGAAAGAAAAAACGACGATTTTCACTTTTATTTGAGACCAGTCGCCGCGCAGTAGTTGCTATTGCCGTTACTGTTACTGTTGCCGTTGCCGTTGCCGTAGACGTAGACGTAGACGTAGACATTACCGTCGCAGTCGATGGCGATGCCGATGCCACAGCAGTCTGTCTAGGCCACCAGGCACGCCATAGAGACCGCTATACACCTGTTTGCGTGTGCTTGCCTTGCTCTATGGTCTGTCTGTCTGTCTCTTTGTCTGTTTGTCTATCTAACTGTCTGTCTGCCTATGTATATATGTATATGTATGTGTATGTGTGTGAGTTGCTATGCAACAACTGCTGCAACACACAATCATAATGATAATACATAATGAGGTTTAAGCATTCATTGTGCTGTGCTGTGCTGCCTCATAATGAGCTGAAGAAATTGGTGAAAATTGCAGCGTTAATTTATTATTTGTGGAAAAAGTACACACGAAAATATATATGTATGTAGATATGTATGAGAGAGAGAGATAGATAATACGACAAATACATAAACGCAGAAAATACTCGAATATGCTTGAAATACGCTCGAATATGCTGGTACATCTACATCTACAGACACAGACACACACACACACAAACACGCAGCCATACATGCATGCGCACATAAATATGTACACATGTATAAATATATATATATAAAAAAAGAGGTTCAACGAATACATTATGTGTATACAATAATGTTTGTATTTACTCTTCGAGTACACCTCGCCGACATATTGTGAAATTCAAAATACAAAAAAAATAAAAACTGCACAACTAGACAAAATTGGCAAATGGCAAAATATTTTTTAGTTTTTGTATTTTTTTTTATTTTTTGTAGCCAATTAAAGAAAAAAGTAAAAAACAAAAACTAAAAAAAAAATATATAAAAATAAAGAAATAAGTAAACCAGCCTTATCTTAAATCAAATTTTTGCGAAAGAAAGATCTTTAATTAAAAATTGTTGTTGTTGTTGTTTTTGTTGTGGCGCAAAAACTATGTCAAAAAAAAAAAAATATTGTCGAGCGAGCAAAATAAGTAAAAAAAAAAAGAGAAAAATAAAAAATAAAAGTGCTTAAATTATAAACTTGCATTTAATTGATTAGAAAAGTGTCGAAATGAAATGACAATATAGAGTGTAAAATATAGAGAAAGAGAGCAGAGAGAGAGAGAGTAAGAGATAGAGAGAGAAAGAGATGGAGGATATATGAAAAGTGTGTTAATTTTGAAATTATTGTGTTAATTTAGGCTAAATTGAATTATGTATGCGATTTGTGATTTTCTGTGTGTATTGTGGTGATATAAAGACAGAGGCGACAGACAGACAGAGAGACAGACAGACAGAGAGACAGACGTACATACGGGACGAGTGTAGAGAAAGTAAAAAAAAATTAAATAAAATTCCAAATTGTTGCCAGCTGACACAAATATCCATAAATATATATTATATATATACATATATTGCATATACGATATAGACATATATAGTAGTAATATATTATTATATGCCTCTGACAATTGAGAGTAAAGTGTTGTGTGTGTGTGTGTTGCTGTGTGTATAAAAGTTACGAAAGAAATTAAGCAAATGAATAAAAAAAAAAAAAAAAATATTTTGTTGTGCGCTTAATTATTGTGAAAATGCAATTCGCAAAAAGCAAAAGCAAAAAATTTACAAGAAGCTAAAGCAAATAGAAGTATTAAAAGAGAAACAACAACAACAACAACTAGAAAATTGTGTAAACATATTTTTAAAAAAAAGGAAAGAGTAAAAAAAAAATTGTAAAAATTTTTGTTGCTGCTGTTGCTGCTGCTGATGTTGCTTCATGAAAATGCAATAACAATTTGCAATTGGCAATTGCAATAACAAAACAATTACAATTCATAATTACAATATATACATAAAAAATGTTCAAGCAAAAGCTAGCAAACAATTAGAAGAAGAAGAAGAAGAAGCAGAAGTAGCAGCAGCAGCAGAAAGAATGCCAAATGGTTTTTTTTTTATTTTTGTTTTTTTTTTCTTTTAAAGGCAATTAATAATAATAATTGTTCAAGTCACAAATCATTTAATAAAAGTTGCAAAAGAAGAAAAGAAAATAAAAACGATGCAAATAATATTCTATGCAATCTTTCAGACAACATAAATAAATTCTTGCCACAAGAGTTTTATTTTATTTTTTTTTTTAAGTGTAAAAATAAATTAGAAAATTTTTTTGTACTTGATTTTAGCGAAAAGTTTTGCTGTAAATTTCAAAATTGTATTTTGCAACATTTGTATTTTATTTCCATATTGTACTGCTCTTTCTCTGTCTCTCTCTCTCTCTATCTCACTCTCTCTCTCTCACTCTTTCTCTCCCTCTCTCTCTCTCTCTCTCTCTCTCTCTCTCTCTTTCTCCCTCTCTCACTCACACTTGTAGCATATTCGCGAGTAAGAACTTTGTAACTTTTGCGGGAAACTTTTGAATAAAACATCAAGAATTTAATTAGAACAAATAAGAAAACGACAGTTTTCAGTAGTATGCTCGACTATAAGATACTCGGTACTCTGCAAAATATTAAAAATTACACAGCTTTTAGCTCTTATAGAGACAGGCAGGAAGGCAGACAGACAGACAGACAGAGAGATAAACAGACAGACCTCTGTTTACTTTTTGTGTGCCGGGTATAATAAGAAGAAATGCGTTTAATGAGACTTGATGCGTCATAATTTTGCTTGACGTCTTTTTACCTTTTCGCATTACGCTTTACGCTTAACGCTTTACGTTACTGTTTGCCCTTTCGCTTTTCGTTTTTCTGTTTTTTTTTTGCTATTTCTTTTGCTGCAAATTCCAACATTTATCACATTTATACTACAGTAACTCTGCGTCTCTGTGTGTGTGTGTGTGTGTGTTTTATACTCTACTTTTTTTTATATATCGTTTATATTGCTGATTATTATGTTGCTGTTGTGCATCATGATAAGCAGGCACAGCAACACAAAGATTGTAGTGTTAGCAACAACAGCAGCAGCAGCAGCAGCAGCAGCTGCTCTTGGCTTGTAAATAGATTAGATTCTGTGTAAAGATCTAGCTCTAGCGGATCTTGGCTTATATATATAATAAAAATATATAGATATAAGACCGGAAAAAACAAGAATGCAAATAAATTTATTAAATATTTACACAAGTTTCTTTAAACATGGCAAAAAAAAAAAAAAACAAAGAAATACTCATAGAGCTTACTTTTTTTTTAACTATATAATTAACGTTAATTGAAAATTGAGCATAGCAGCAGCGGCAGTAAAAGAAAAAAAAAAAACAACAGCTGATAAAAAGTGAAAGGGGAAAAAAAATATGAAATAATTATAGTTGGCAAATATAAAGCCTGAAAATATATTACACATAAATAAATAAATAAATAAATATTTTATTTATAGATTTCCGTTTTTTTTTTTTTGTTCTTTATTTATGTATATAATTTTTTTTTTTCTCTCAGTGTAATCATCTTAATGTAGGCCTTCATAAACAGCTTAACGCTGCTATTGCTGCTGCTATTGCTGCTACTATTGCTGCTGCTATTGCTGCTGCTATTGCTGCTGCTATTGCTGCTGCTATTGCTGCTGCTGCTGCTGTTGCTGTGTGAATCATACGCGCATTAGTTTAAGAGGCACGGCAAGAATTTATTAAATGTTACGAATATTTGCACGCAGAAAAAAAAATTTACACATGCACATGTATGTGTGTGTGTGTGTGTGTTAGATTTTTACATATGTGCGGCTCTATGTGCTGCTATGTCGAAAGAGCATTAAATATGTTTTAAATTATTTTATTCTTTATTTTTTTTGTGTGTATGTGTGTAAAACGCACAAACAAAATGATAAAAAAAAGTGACACGAAACACACACACACACACATACACACATATATATAAATATATATATATATAAAAGCAAATAATACAACATAGAAACAGGGCCGAAAATGCAAATAGAAAAAAAATAAAATAAAATAAAATAAAAATAAAGTAGAAAATAAAAGATAGAGAGCATAGCAGCAAGCAAGCAGGCAAACGCGATAGATATCAAATTGAGCATAGGCCATAGACCATAGACTATAGACTATAGAGCTAGAGCTATAGTCGCAGCCCTCACCATAGAACTAGCAGCAGCAGCAGCAGCAGAGTGAGAAAGAGAGAGATGATGAAGAGAAAAAAAAAAAAAAACATATGTCGCTGCTGTGTTGCTTGTCGTCCGATAGGAAAGAAAAAAAAAAAACAAAAACAAATATTTTTTTTAAAAGAATCGAAAAATAGAGAATGTGAAAAGGCAAAGGCAGAGGCAACGGCAGGAAGAGAGGGCAAAAGAGGAAAAAAAGAATTGTATGAACGCTGCAGAGCAACGTGAACGTCAACGTTAAGCGCCAACGCCAACGCCAACGTCAACGTCGATAACACAACGCGGAAATTTTAACTTGTCGTTGCCCAAAAAAAAAAAAAAAATATATATTTTTTTTTGTTTTCTAGTTTTTGTCAAGAAAATTCAAAGCAAACGAAGCAAAAAGTTAAACGGTAAAACGATAAATAAAATAAACAAATAAATTAAAACACACACAAAATGAGAAAAAAAATTTATAGAACAAAAATAATAAACAACAAAAAATTCAAAACATATTAAAAAAAAAAGAAAAAAAAAACCGAAAAGCCACTGACAAATTTTTTAATGTGTGTGGGCGGCGATGAGACAGAGATAAATGAACATAGAGAGAGAGAGAGGCACACAAACAACAGACACACACAGAGAGAGAGAGAGAGAGAGAGAGACATAGAATAGTCAAAAGCGAGCACAGAGCATAGCGGCATGGCGCGAAATTGAGCAAATTTAAAGCAAATTAATTAATTAAAAAAAAAAAACAGACCCCGGACGGCAATTTCTGCTTTTGCGTCTCTGCATGTGCGTGTGTGTGTGTGTGTGTGTGACATTGGGGCAATAAAATGCCAAAAATTAAATAAATGAATAGAGAAGAAAACAAAACAATGATACAACGATATTACTTCTCTTGTCGTCTCTTTATTTATAATCAAGATATTCTTGAGAATAAACTAGAATTAAGATGAAATAAAAAAAAGCAATTTAGGAGTAGGAGGAGGAGGAGAAGGCAGCAGCCAGACAGGCAGACAGACAGACAGCAAGCAGTGGGTGAAACTTAATAGGAGAAAAAAAAAATAAATAAATATATATAAAAATGTCGGCAAAAAAAATATTCATTCATATATTTCATCATATATTCATAGTCATAGTCATATTCATATTCGTATTATTATTCATTTGTTTTTGCTGTTCTTGTTGTTGTTGTTGTCTTGCATATCAAATTCAATTTCAGTCTC